>CAODLS011281459.1:0-11456 GCA_948243855.1 Flueggea neowawraea | reverse complement strand
ATCTGAGATTTCTTTCTTGGATTTCTCTGATTCTTCAAATGGTTCGCATTGGGATGAGACTGAAAATTTCAGTTTGGAGAAGTTCCCCTCAGTGGAGATTGATTGGGCAGCTATTTAAGTCCTATATAGTATCTGTAACATCTTTTTTTTTTCTTGTTTAACGTTGTTTTGGAGTCGTTAGAAGTCAGTTCGGCAATGAAATTTTTGCCAGTTGCAGAAGTGATGTTAGGGTTCAGGTTTAGTTACAAGTTAGTTGGTGATGTTATATAAAGTAGAGCTCCATGTCTCTCCACCTTGGTCTAGCTGGTACCTTTTTTTTGCTTGCTTGACCATGGAAGAAGGGTTTGTAACTTGCAGTTTGGTCTGTATTTTTAGATCAGTGTAATTAAAGATGTCTTTTTCTTTTTTAAGGTATCAACGTATGCTTATATGATATTTAGTTATTTTGTTCATCGTTTTGTGGTTTAAACCATGTTTGCTCAAATGTTCTTAGCTTGAATTGATTCATGTTTGTCTGGTGTTTGGAACTGCATGTTTCTTATCCAGTCAATTATGAGGATGACTGGTATACAATTATGCAAATTATGCTTATCAGAGTGGAGTTTACTATGAAATCAATCAAACTCTTCGTGCTTTTGTGCTCGAGTTGGAAGTTCAAAGACGAAAAAAAACCAAAAACAGAATAGGCTAAAATACTTTTTTAGTACGTAGCTTTTTTAGTGCTAGAAACGACTTAGTAAACAATTTGAAACTTGCGGGTGATGAATACCAAAGATACTTTCAATACAAGTTTCCCCATTTATGTTCATATTCAAATATATGGACAATGCATATCGAAGAGACATAGTCTATTGGTATTAAAGTTTTCTCTATCACGAAGATAATAATTAATTTCCTGTAGAAGCCAAATTTTAAAAGGAAAAAGTATAGAAAGTCAGAATGATCCATTCAAAAGCATTAATTCCTCCATGTTTTCATTTCCTGATGTTAGAAAGATAATTGATATGATTCAGGGAAACCGCAAGTGTCAACAGTCAACTTATACAAAATACAAATCATGCACAAAATTTTCCATTCAGCAAGCTAGATGGTAAATACTTGAACGCTACAATCAAGTTTTGAATTAGTGTATACTTGGAGGCAATTTCGCTAAAAGTATATACAAATGGCTGATGCGATCAGTAAACTAAACTTCAAATTTACTAGGCCGAATTTTCAAGAACTTGTTCAAAGTTTAGAAAAAAAATACTAAGTTTAAAAAAGAAAAATCTTTAATAATATAATTTATTCTTTCAAAACAATTAAATCTAATTTGACTTTGTAAATTGCCATTCAAAACATAATGTTGATGGAAAATTTAGTGGGGCCACAAAAATACATGCAGATTTGGCTGAGTGCCAATAAGGAGGCGAACAAATTTACCAGAATTATTTTGTTGTTAAATTAAACATTTCTATTTTGAATCAAATATAAGGCTAACTTATATGTGAGACGACCATCCGAAAACATGATGCAACAAAAGAGAAAATCAACTTATTAGTGTTGGAGTCAACTTGAGCTCTAAAAGATCAAATGTTCGATTTATGGTAGAGCTTGAGAGAACCAATTCCATTATTTAAATTTTGAATATGTTGAATATGAAAGAATGCATGTGTCTTCTCAAAGTGTTCAATCACATTGAAGCAAGGGGTCCAATAATTGCATAAATTTGTAATGCAGCCATTGACTCTGGAAGCTGCACATGAAGAATTGAAGGTTTTAATGCCTCCATTGAGGATCTTCATGTGCTTCTTCCTTCTTTATAGATCCTGTGGCGACCCCCATGGAGGTTATTTAGAGAATGGGGCTTCGTGGATGTGGGGAAAAATTGATTCTGCACAAAGATTTGTATAAATTTTGTTAGTTAAATATAATAAATTTTACAATTTCTTTCAAGGCTTATTCAATTAAAAAATATAAATTTTAAATCAAATAATAAAGTTATCATTAATTCTAAAATTTGGCAAATTGGTGTATGAACTTTAAACTGTGTAACAATTTTATCATCCATTTATTTTTTGTAAGTATTTTCCACCTATTTGTTGACATAGTAGCTGAGGTGATGTCATACTTGGCTGTGTGTTGATGCTACCTCAAATATGATGATGTTTTCTTAGTTGATTGAGGATGATAGATAACACATTTGATAAATCATGTAGATTGAAAAAAAAAATATATAGAAAAAATGACATTTTTAAACAATTAAATGCAGAGTATATGATATGCTGAACCAATTTAACCAAACCATCTTCTATATAAAATTTCAACTGAAACCGATAAATCTAACTGAAATGAAAATGCCAAATCACAAAACACCAAAGCAATCGAATCATGATTTGCAATAGAAGCATCTAGGATCTCCCACCACTTTAGATGGTTCTTCAATCTTCTCACCACCGCAGTCATGATTGACAGGTGAGAACAGCAAAACCATGGATTGCTAGTGGCACTTTTGTTCTCACTCACACAAACAGAAAAAGAAAACAAAAATTAAATACATACAAACTTTCTTATCGCTTGAAGCATGAGATAAGGAATTTGGCGACCACCCTGCCCTAAAAGTTCAATCTAATCTAATATTCTTATTCTTTCTTCCAAGCATGCCAAACCAAGTTCAGATTATTACAAAGTGGGAAAAATTTAAAGAGTGCCTCAAAAGTCGTCCTTGGGTCATCAAGAATCCTTGCAAAGCCATAAATCATATGAATTTTCTTTCTTTTTTCATTAAATCACACTTTTGTATATTTAAGAGTCCAATTCAAAACTTTTAATTAAGAGAGGAAGAGTTTAAGTTATTTCACTAGAGTTCTTGATAGTAAATACAAAAATTTTCTTAAATATCAATATCATTGAGGGGAAAAAAAAATATTAGTATTAATTTTTAAATAAAATCAAAATATGAATAACGATAATTATAATCATGAGATATTTTGTTATAAGTTTAATATACCAAATCAAATATAGGTTCGTTTTTTACCTTTCTTTTTGTTTGATCCTAGACCGATATAATATCTTTTCAATAAAAAACTAGTCTGGAGAATAAAGTATCCAATTGGAGGCCAAAAGAGTGTGAATGGGATCAACGAAAATTCTTCCTTGGAATTCTAAAGTGAATTCAAGGATTCTTCCATTCAAAGGTGGAAGTAAATCAAGAACCAAGTTGCGGAAATATTGCACTTTACAGGTTTGAATGATGTGGCATTGCAGAGTACATTCATACTTGAACTTAAGCTAAGAATCCCACCAACGTTAACCTAGCTATCACCTTTGAGGGTGCTAGGCCCAGTTGGCATATACAGAATTTTGCCACCATCCTTGATTCCAGGCAACCTTTTTCAAATCTCTCAAAATATCAATTAAGATTTAAGCATGCATATATGTTAGGAAGGAATGTTTTATATAAAGTGTTTACTTTCCATTAGTTGGACGATACATTTTTTCTTTGGTTAATTAGAAACATTTTCCTTCATTGAAGGAAACAATAGTCTTAAGAGTAGAGTTGAGACAGAAAGAAGAGTATAAAGACCTAAATATATTACCATATTGAGTTTACCATGGAGGGACCAACAATAACAAGCTCCACCCATGAATAAGAAAATGAGATTAATATTGAACCAATAATTGGACCTATTTTTTGACTTTTTATAGGTCAATAAACCTGTTGAAAGATTGACAACGTCAATCTGAAGTTGTTTCAATATTAAAAGGTTACGAATTCTATTATCAATGGATGTAATAATTAAAATAACTAATCAAAAAAAGAACCGCAAAAAAATTATATGTAATCTTCTTAGTTGTTTACTGTTTAGATGTACACTTTGTATGAAATATGAAATGATAATATTTATAACTTAAAAATATGAATTTAATTTATAATATTGAGTGGTGTATAAAGTATATATACAACTAGATGTGTGATTCACATAATACGCGCGGTTGTCTATATAAAATTGTCTTACTTTTTAAAAAAACTTATCCGAAAATGTTTATTGAAGAATTATCTTACTTTAACAAAAAGTCGTTGGTCCCAAGAATAGAAATCCAAGAAGATGATGAATTGAATTTTATGCAAATTTAAGACCTTATTAAAAATCTTTTGCAAATCAAAGCAAATAACAAAGTTTTTTTTAATTAAAGTCAAAATTAAATACGGAAGCAAACAAATATCTAATCCACAGACAAAATAAACAAGATGCAAAGCAAAATAAATGAGTTGAGGGAAGAGTGAACAAATCTGATTTATAGTGGTTCGGTCTTTCTTGACTTATGTCCTGCCACGACCCGAAATAATAAAAACACATTTTATAATTAAACAAGAGCGCGAGCGCGCGCGCGCACACACACATATATATAAACCCACCAACCCAACAACAACTCGGTATGAAGCTCTACTGTAGAATATACAAAGCCCGACCAAAAAGACACTCACTATCAAAATGAACGTCTCACTAACAACCAAGATTCTAAACGGTCGTTGGATGCCAAAATATAACTAAAAAATGTTAGGGAGAGGAGGTGAGATAAATCTCAGTGAGAGACAACACAAATTGTTTTGAAAACAGTTCGAAATACTGTAAACGTATAGGTGTAATATTATATACAAGCTACTGATAATAATATTCTCGAAAACATTTACAAATCGCTTGCAAGCATAGCAGATAACATACGGTGAGACAATATATATATATATATATATATATATATATATATATATATATATATATATATATATAATGGGACTAGATATAGTCGTGTGGCTATGCCACTATATAGATTAGAAAGAGTACATGTGTTTGGCTGGACAACGCGGCTACCATGTTACCCTAGTAACTAGGGTCTTCTCAGAGTAGGGGTATACTAAGAGCTACGTACCCCATAGCTAGGCATCCCATTTTAGTATATGTAAAATATATACAAAATAAATAGTAGACAAGCATATGTATTAGAGGATTTATAAATAAATATATAACATTTTAAAAAGAAATATAGAATTCTAGATTTATCATATAAACCAAATTTTAAATTAGTTAATCCTTTATTTATTCAGATTATAGATAAATGTCTAGACACAACAAAAATGACAAGATTCTAAAAGACGAGGTCTAAATGTTTAAAATGACCATATCACTCACTTGAAGTCTAAAGATAGACCAATCAAGCACCACTAGTAGGGGGTCAGTCTCGATGGCATGAATAGAAAGCTGAAACAAATATAAATAAGACGAAGTCAAAATATGGTATTGGTACTGTGGCAGTACTGAATGTATAAAATGCAAATGTAAATACAGATATTCGTTTGACGTCGAAAAACCTATTTCGAATGAAGATTTATCGCTCTCGTCTAGAAAATCAAAATCTATGTAAAATTACAATTTTGTCCCTCAACTTTTGTAAAATTACCTTTTAGTCTCTAAGACCTCAAAAAATTATAGATTTATACCCAAATTTTTTAAAATTTATAAATAAGTCCTTTAAGTATTTTAAAATTATAAATCAAACCTCCTACTTATGAAATTGCTAATCTAACTTTAATTTTCTTAAAATTACAAATCTGGATCTTTACTTTTATAAAATTACAATTTGTCCCAAACGTAAAATATTAGGCATAGTCCTCAAATTATTATGAATCATGTAAAATTATGTCTTTGGTCCTTTTGATAGAAAATCACACTAAAACGTCCCAAAACCGAGACAATCAAAACCCAACATTTCTGACCATTCCAATCGACTCACAACAATCCTAGGGGCTTAAATCCATCATCGTTATCATCAAAACAATAGTAAATCATCCAAAACAATCCTCACAAAAATCGGATCGAAACAACCCATTTCAAGAAAACGTCCAACCACCATGTCAAACTCATTTTCATGTTTTTCCAGCTCAAGTCTATCAAAATTCAACAAAAACAAGCTCAAATCCATCCATAAATGCTTTAGAACCTTAGCTTTAACTCCCACCAAACCCATTTGATTCAACAAACCCAATTGAAATAATAAGAAGAAATAAAAGGAAAGAAACAACTTAGATTCAAGTCTTTACCTTGATTTGAAAAAAAGATTGAATGGAAAGCAAAGTGAGATGAAGAAATTCGGATTTGAAGTGTGAAGAAGAGAAGAAACAAAGGAGTGAAGACAGAAAACGAGTTGGAGAGTGAGGACGGTGGGTCGAGGTTTAAAAAGAAAAAAAATCGAAACGGTGTCGTTTCTGTTCAGCACAGCACAACCACGGACGATAACACACACAAACAACTTGTAGTTTGGACTAAAACATATGTTTCATGGCTTATCTATTCTATTCTTCTGAAAATTTTCTTCCAATTCCAACCGGTTTCCACTTAATTTAACAACTTAAATCATTCCCAAATTATCACCAATTACCCAATCAACATCTTAAACATAAAATCAACAGTTTGAACATCAAAGATTGGTTCAAAATTCAACAAAAAATTATCAAAATTATTAGTCAAAAAAGGCAAGGTATTACACGTCCACTCCTCTAGAATCTCTAGAGAATTTTAATCCACTATCTCCTCACTTCCATGTGGAGGAAAGCCGTTTACACAACTTTTTTTACCGTATCAACAAGCAAATTGAACCTTTAGTTTTTGGGGGCTCAACTAGGAAACCAAACACATTGTTTTATGGACCAAACAAGCAAATCAAACCTCTAGTTTTTACGGCTTCAACTAGAAAATCGTTGCCAACTAGTTTTCTAAGGCTCACTATCAATCACTCTTGTTTTTCTAATGCACAACAAGGAAACCTATCTACCCAAGCAAACAACATTGCTTGTTACAAAATCAACCCAAGATAGAACAATATTAAACTCACACAAACCTAGAAATGTGATAGCAAGTAAATAGCTCAGATGGATTAGAAATGTAGGAACAAGAGAGAAAATGAATAGCAAGTTTAGCAAAGGTCTATCTTAATTCTCTTCTGATCTGTAACGTTTATATATATCTACTAACAAGAATATAACTGTTGGAAGCCTTAAAGTAGTCGTTGTGAGAGAATATAAATTTTGTCCTCAAATGACGTCATAACCTTCTATGTGCATAGCCACCATCTACGTACGTAGTCTTCATGTCCATCAGAGTTCTACGTGCATTGTAAACAATTCTACGCGTTTTGTCTGAATTCCAGTGGTCATTGCCTTGTGTAGAATTGCCTCTAAGCACATTGCTTCATCTTTACATGTTTGATCAATTTTCTACGTGCATAGTAGGTTTATTCTTCATATCTCTACGCGTATTTCTCCGAACTCAGTCTTACCAAAACTGTCTTCTACGTGCATTAGCCACTGTACTATGCGCACTGTCGTTTTACGAAGATACCTCTTTTAATTCCTCACGTAACCATGTCAGAGAATATTCAAATTCAAATCCAGAGGAACATCTTGGTTTTGTATGCATCTATAGCTCGTTTACATGCGTTAGTAAATTACTAAGTGCATAACGATCGTCTGTTCAAAGATTGCACCTTTACTCATCTATGCGCCTTGTCTCTTGAGTTCTACGTGCCTTCATCATTTCTAGAGCACTTCAAAAATACTGAGATTTTGACTACGTGCGTTGGAAGCTCTTTACGTGCGTAAAACAAAGTATGATGCTCACTGTTTGCACCTCTTTCAAATCTACGCGCTTTGCTAACCTTCTACGGGAGTAGGAGCCAGTTTTGCATACTGCAACCTTCGTAGATATGCATGTACGTGCACTATTGCCATAAATCACAGAGTCTACATCTTTGCATATCTTTCATGGATGTTTTACACACATCATCATCAAAACTGAACTCAACAAAAGGTAACGTTAGTGAATAATATAAGCTATGGATATCAAAAAGTGTTCTAGACAGTATTCCTCTAGTTCATGCACCATGGATTCATTAAAATCAACAACCCACATCACTTGTATTCATTTAGCTCGCAATTTTGGGAAACATATATGTGGCCTGCAATTTGAGAAATTTAGTTATGAAGTTAGGGTCAGTTTGGTTCTGTTATAATTGAAATTTAAATCCATTGCACATAAGAAAAAAAGGAGTATAAAACTGTGATTACGATCACACTATCGTCAATGATAGGAAAATATAAAGGATCATATTTGTTAAACATTTACAAAAAGAATTGGCAAATGAATAATAGGACCAAACATTAAAATGTTGGAAGTTGAGAACATCCGAAAAGTTGACATGATAAAACACTAACAAATCTTATTATAGGAAAAACACCAAAATCCTTATTGGAAAAATACCAAAATCTATGAATTAACTTGCTTTAAAAATGAACAATCACTAATAATTTAAATTAAAAGAGCTTCTCAGTCCATGAGATCCATTCATCAGCTTCAATCCTAACTTGCAATAAGCATGGAAACCTTACAGTCTATGTGATTTATTCCATCTTCTCAATCTTTATTTCCTTCAAAATCTTTTTGTTAGCTAATTGTGCATCTGAGATCTCTAATTCTTCAACCTCATCACATTTGGCCAATTTCTTTCTCTTTTAGGACGTTGGAGTAATGAGATTATGGTTATCAACAATACCAGAATCTGCAACTGATTCCTACTAAAAAAACCAATGGTACAATCTTATTATTAGTTAATTGATGTGTGAAAAATTTTCTCATTTATATAAGCATGACTAATAAAACCAATCTGAGTGTCCTCACGAAGGTCCAATAAAACATCAATTAGCTTCTGTTGATCCGACATTTTGACGACTTTTAATGTTGAAGAATAGCCTTTTATGTTAAATTCAGTAATGCAAATCTTGAACAAAAAATGTTTATCTAGAAGACTGTTCAACTCAATTGGAAAAGAATCTGAAACTCCATCCTTCAAAGTTGAAAAAGGGAAAATTATTTCAGCATCATAAGGACTATTGGGAGAAACAAATAACTCTTTTTCAATGACGTGATCTGATAATAACACAAGTGAATTAGGCATCAGCCTAAAGAACTCCAACGAAGTAGCAAATACAAAAAAACCATTCAGCAAATAAAATAAATGTAAAATCTACAATTTTTAGTGAAGAAATTAAGTTACAAAAGTAAGCCAAAAGTCATAACAGATAGGATATACTATTTCGGATGAAACTCATTCAAGATGGTGAGAACAAATTTATCCCGCATCTCCAGATTGTTAAAAAGCCTTGATGTGTGGCCTATTGCACAAACATATAATAATTTATAATAAGAAAAACACACCTTCACCAATTTCTCTCTTAGATCTGTAACTGATTTTCCTATTATTTTGATAGCTTCATCATCAAAGATCACAAAGGAGGCACTTGACATGTCGTCATCAACCCGGACTTGAATCTTAAATATGATCAATCATTTGATGATTTATGTGCTGACATGCATATTTCTAAGCATAAAAAAAATCTGTAAAAAAAAAAAAAAAGAAAAAGTACCTTGGCTAGACAAACTTATCATATTTCCAGCAAATATCGCATCAGTACTTGGTGCAATTTATTTTCACTTTCTTCATGCAAGTTTCACATGAATTGTAAAACCAATTGCAGTTAGTCTCTATTAATGAAATAATAGCCAGAACCACACATGCACATTCCTGGGGAAAATACGTATAAATAATTTGGAAAAAATCTATTAATTATTTGGGTAAAAAATAAGACACATTCTACCTCATCAATTTTCTGCAAGTCATTTTTTTCCTTTGACACTTGTGAAGTTAATCTTGTGATAGTGAATAAACACTCTACCCAGACAAATGACTAGCTTGTATTGAACTCGCTTCACCATTGGACAAACTGGAATATTAAAACATAAAATTTGTCAGCCCAAAAAAAGTACACATATTACAAATGCATCAATTTCATCTGCATAATCTCGCCACAAGGTGTAGCTCAAAATATTTTTCGTAAGACAAATATCCATTTATTAGGAAATTGAGTTTGGAATTGAAATATTCTCAATAAGTATAAAAAAAATTAGAATTATGAGTAGAAAAATTAACCCTTAACATCACGAAGCTCTACGATAACTCGCTTGACTTATTTTCCATTAACTGTCACCACCTCGAGGTCGCTGATACTAGTAAGTTCCTCGATGATATCTATAAATAAAGCCGAATTGTTTAGTAGAGGACATAGCATATAAAATAATTTAAGCCAATTTGTAAACACTTACCAACTAAACTTTCTGCATCTACTATTTTAGATAGGATATCTTCAAATGAAATGAATTTTAAACCTTTGCAATTGATCAAATCATCATCTCCATCCTTCAAAATCGTAGAGAACATAAAGTTAATCTTGAACTTATGGAGAGTGGTTTTGGTCATCTTATCATTATAGGAAACTCCAAAACTTGAGATCATGTAACCTTTGCCCTCTTTTAATAAAGCTTTGAAAATTTTCAAGAGAACACGCTTTATAATTGCTTGAATCCGTCTACCTTGTAATTAAGAAATTAGTATGCCAATTTTTTGGTGCACACATACAAATGTAGGCATGATAAACCAATTTGCATCAAGAAGTACTTTGTCATCCATCAACACTATTTCAATGGTGTAAGTATAATTTGGATTATTGAAGCATGATGTTGTCCATAACCTAATTATCTTAGCCATTATGTTCCAATCTTCCTTCGAGTTGTCAAGATCATCGATAAACTCGTAATCTTTTCCATATTGCTGAAGATCAACCACACTTGTTTCTTTTTTCGCACCAATTGATAGAATGTATATGTGACAAACAAAACATATGACATTGAATAGAAAATATTGAACTTGAAGGCAAAGTGCTGACGACATGACAATGAATGTAAAAGAGAGAGAAAGAAGACAGGAAATAGAAGTGATGAAAGTGCAGAGAAAAAACACACGTAATTACCTGAGAGGTAATTGTACAACAGAGGCAGTTTGATAGCTTTATATATGTGGTTCATTGGAAGTGAGAATAATTGTGAAATTTGATCTATTTGGCAATTGAAACGAGTCCAAGCATGACATATTTCTTATCTTATGGCTCCACGCTTTTTTTTTTTCAATTCTTGTTACATGAACAATATGATAGTGGGTCACTGCATACGGTTCTTTGGATGTGATGATGAAATCGAAAATTTATCCGTATGGAATTTTAAAAAAGAGTCCTGGACTCATATGGTTGCAAATTTCGATAACCAAAATGTAGATAAGTGGAATGATCTTGTTTTTATGATAAGTGGTAATTGATTTTTCGTTTTTTTTTTTAAATACAACTCATTGTCATATCCTTAATTTAAAATATGTGATAAGGATAAATTAGAAATCAGATACAAAAACTGATTAATATAGCTCATTCACATATCCATAATTTTAACTAAAATCTAATATGAATAGAAAAAATACTTGTCATTAAATAATACAACCACTTGTCAGTTAATGAGTATGCCATTTGTCAAAAACTGGTG
>CAODLS011281392.1:0-10818 GCA_948243855.1 Flueggea neowawraea | reverse complement strand
GATAAAGGTGTCGGGTTTAGGAGAAAGGAGCTTTAAGACCAAGCAATCCTGACAAGTAAACCTATACAAACTGACAGAAACTAACACAATAGAAGTTCCTATAAAGCAAACACAAGGCATAGAAACAGTCACAGACAATATCCACAAACTTCCTATACAATAATAGCAAAAGAAAATCAACAGCAAACACATTTAAGAATCAATGTCAATGCGCAGAGCAATGCTGCTCTTAATCCTTTCATACACATGCGCTGCAGAAGGAGATTTTCCCTAAAAACAACTTCATTCATTTCCTCCCATAACCAATACACAGAGGCAGATAGTAGAAGGCGACGTTGCCTAACTAGCCTCGACTTCCTTTTAGCATGATGAGAGAACCAGCTGATCTCCCGTCTCCAATATAACATGCGTCTGCTAATATTATAGTCTTCCAAGAGCTTCTGCCAAATTGAATGTGAAAAAGGGCAAGCAAAAAACATGTGGTCAGTCAATTCAAACGAGTTAGCACAAAACACACGATTAGCATCAACAATCGTGCCCCAAGTATGTAGCCTGCTTTTAGTGGCTAAACGATTCTGAATAGCTAACCACAAGATGAAGCTAAATTTAGGAATCTGGCCTTGTCCCCATACCAACTTATACCAAGATACAGTAGGAGTCTTAGGCCGGATAGTATGCCATGCATTATTAATAGTGTAATTACCATGAGGAGTAAATTTCCACTTAATTCTATCAGTTCTGAGTGCACAGGGAATAGTTTGAGTTATATCCCTGCAAGCTACCTCAGTTTCATCATCTAGGGGTCTGGTAAATGTCATGAATTATGGCACCAAAAATCAGCAACTTTTGCCCACTTAAGTATATCAGTATCAAAGATATTCAGAGAAGGATAGAGGGACATAATAGAGTTACCATGACACCATGGATCATACCAAAAAGAAAAGTCTAAACCATTCCCCAAAACATAATCAAAGCCACATATAAAATTCTTGCGAATCCTAAGGAGATTTCCCCAAGACCAGCTACAGTCACATGGCTTAGTGATCCCCCAGAAACTCAATTTCTTGAGCTTCTGTTTAGTAATCCATATAGCCCAAAGGGAGGATTTAGAGGTTAAAAGATCCCAAACTTTCTTTCCCACAGCAGCAATATTCCAAGTATGGAGATCTTTCACTCCAAGACCTCCTTCTTTCTTAGGCTTACAGACTTTTTCCCATGCAACCAAAATTTTAGAGCCGGTATCTTTCCCTTGCCAGAGAAATGAACGACATTTATTGTCAATTTCATTTACAACTGACTTAGGAAGCATAAAAATGGAGCACCAATATACCTGAATGCTACGCATCACAGACACAACAAGTTGAAGTCTACCAGCATATGAAAGGCATCTAGTAGTCCAAGAATTAATATGAGCAGAGACTATATCCAAAAGAGCAGTACAGTGCACTTTCTTAAGAGCAGTAGAAATCAGAGGCACCCCCAGATATGTCACTGGCAGCCTTCCTTCATTAAACCTCAGAAGACATAATACAATTTGTTTGTCTTCATCATTGGTCTCTGAGAAAAAGATAGAGCTTTCCCCTTCGTTGATGCACATTCTAGATACAGTATAGAAGTGAGCTAGAATATCATTAATAGCCTGGAGAGACTCATAATGACTACTACAAAAAATCATGAGATCATCAGCAAAACACAAATGAACCAATTTAGGATTTGAGCAACCGGAGTGGAATATGAAGCCAGGGGGAAGTCTCGATTCAAAAGCTCGAGATAAGTAATTCATGCACAACACAAACAACAAAGGAGACATTGGATCCCCTGTCTCAATCCACTTTTTCCAACAAAATACCCTTCAATTGAGCCATTAATCATAAGAGAAAAAGAATTAGTATGTATGCATGTCATAATCTAGTGAATGAATTAAGTAGGGAAATTAAGTCCCAGAAGAACTTCCTCTACAAAATCCCAATGTATAGAATCATAAGCCTTATGGAGATCAATTTTAAGGGCATAATTGGCCTAACCAGCAGACCTATGATAATTCCTTAATAATTCATGAGCTAAAAGCACATTATCTGTAATGCTCCTTCCAGCTATGAAAGCAGATTGGCTCTTATGATCAAGACAGGGAAGAAACTTACTAAGTCTAGCAGATAAGATTTTTTTGATAATTTTATATATGACAGTGCAACAAGCACTAGGGAAAAAATCATTCAGAGTAGCAGGTGTTTGAACTTTAGGTATAATAGTGAGAGTAGTAGAATTGACCTGTTTCAGGAGCTTACCAGTCCGAAAAAAATCCTTTATTGTTAGAGTGATATCCTTCCCTACTATGTGCCAACATTCCTTGAAGAAAGTACTATTGAAACCGTCTATGCCAGGAGTCCTTTGACCATTAATACTCCATAAGGCATGTTTTATATCATCATCAGTTACCTTAGAGCACAAAATAAGCGCATCATCATTGGTAATTGTAGGGCCATTGCTCAAAATTCCCGGCTCAATATGAGATATATCACAAGTATCAGAGCCTAGCAATTGCTTATAAAAAGAAATCATAGCCGTAGCAATCTCAGGTTGCTCAGAAACAGTGGTCCCATCATTCAAGGTAAGGCACAATAACCTGTTCTGAGCCCTCCTGGCTTTGACCAAATTGTGGAAGTATCTGGTATTAGAGTCTCCTAGTTTGATCCATCTTTCTCAGGCTTTTTGTTTATAGAATTGCTCCTCACAAGTCAACAACCGCTTATATTCAGCACAAATAACTCTTTCCTCTTCTAGAAGAACCAAATTTGCCCCAGAAGCTTCATCAAGCACAAAGTCCCTTGTACCATCACCACATGCATCAACAACAGGATTGATATGTTGTTTCACCCTGCAAACCTTCCAGACTCGTCCAATTGCATTAGGACATTGCAAATAGGTGTGCCCATCGCCTTTACACATTGAGCAAAGAATCGACCACCATTCATATTCAACCTTCTATGTGAACTGAAATCCCTCATCATCTACAAGCATAATAGTAGCAGGAAATTCACCCTGTACATCCATTTCAACCAAGAATCTAGCAAACCCCAACCTTTCCTTCCTTATAATAAACTGATCAGCAAATAGTGGGGTACCCAGTATACTACCAATACGACTGAGAATTTCAGGGGACCAGAACTCTAATGGTAGCATATGACATTTAACCCAGACTGAAACCCTCTGAACATTGCACATATCAAAATTCATGAAAGGTTGCCAAGCTTGCAAAAGCAAAGGTCGAAGGTGGAAAGTGTACGGGCCACCATTCAACATAGATGCTTGTGTGGCTTCATCTTTGAAGTTAAAGAGAAAGACATTTTGTAAAATCAAATGAGTAGAGACCAAACCCAGTGATGTCCACTTAGCAATTGCAATGCTTTCTATAGCAGAAAAATTAGGGATCAAACCATAGACACTTACAACTATAGCATTCTGCCACTTAGCACATTCCCCCACAATTTCTGATAGAAAAGCGAGCAACCCTAGCACCATTGAAAACAGAGGGAGAAACATACCGTAAAGATCCATCAATCGACCTATCACGATTAGTAGCAAACAATTCACTCCACCACCGCACAACCCCAGAACTGGTAGTAACAGCAATAGATCTAACATCAGACACTCTAGCTGGCCTAGACGGTTTTGCAGGCACTCGTACCATACTCGGCGATAGCACTGGTAGGGGAACACATCCTAGAGAGGAAGCAGCCTTGGAAACTAGAGCATCAACAGACACCCGTGAACACGTCCCATCTGGCTGGAGGGAGACCTTAGATCGCATAGGAGTAGTAGATTGCGGAACCAAGAGCTGTGATTCCTCACAATCAGTGACCAGATCGGCCAGTTGAGACTTGGAAAGAGGAGCTTTCTTTGCTTTCCGACCCATTCATGGGCGGCGAAAGCGCCTTATCGGAGAGAAAGGAAACCCTAGCAGAGCAGAGCTTATCTTCGCGTTTCTCTCTCTAGAGAAGAGAGAAAGTTGTAAAACTGATAATTCTTTCGCGACAACAATTTTAGTATTATTGGCTGACTATTTTAAATGCAAGTGATTCAGCCATCAAATTCAAAACATTATTGTTTGTAGTTCCTGATTGTTTGATTAGTGAATCAGCCTTTTGTATTCTTCATACCATCAGTGTGAATTGCAGTATTGTCTGAAATTAATCAGAATTAAATTGTCGGAAATCTAAGCAACCGAATAATAGAACACAACGACCAAAAAGAAACATAGTTGCACACAGATGTAAAGATTGTTTAATTAGCATTCATTAACAGCTTGTGAAGCCTAAAAGCCGCTGCTTAACAGTAACGTATCAACCTATACATAATATATCTAATAATCCAACATATTCATCATCAGGATTCCCCCCACCCTAAAAAACAGCTAAATAGTAATTAAAAGTGAATTAACTAGGTAATCAATTAAAAATATATATCCATTTTAGGGTCTTTAATATGTCACTTGCCTCCACTTCTCTCAAGAAGAATTATTTTTTGTCAATACTGTCATTCTTCTTTCTTCAATCCCAATATCTTCTTTAGCTTTCCAAAAAGCCTCATCGCAACCCCACCATTTTTCTTCTTCTTAACCACCGCATGAGTTTCTCTCTCACATGCCACCGTTTTCAACTGCTCCATAAAAGTCTCCAATGAAGCTCCATTCCTGGTAAAAGCCGCAACCAATTGTGGTAACAACTGCGTGATCGACCTCTTAAATCTCCCCGACGCATCACCACTCGACGACATGTCGCATCTGTGATAACCAACTCTGGCCCGATTTTGCGCGTAAGCAACACAAGCTGCTATTATCACGCGCCCACGCTCTTTGACATGCTTCGTAACCAAGCTCTCAAAATTCTTGGGAGGTCTTCGTAGCGTATACAGCATTGTTTTACAACACAAAACGAATACGTCCTCATTGTACGCATTCGATTTCTGCTCTAGTATGACCCGAGCCGGCCAAATATCATGACCCGGTTCGTTGAAATAGGGCTTCTCGTTCAAAACAAGAGCTTGAATCGACACCAAAACCTGAAGAACCGTTGACTCATTCGGGTTCCACTTCTCACCTTTCTTCCCGTACCACGTGTTTAAAAGACTCAAACAGACCCGACAGCGTGCGTAGAGGTTTGGGTTAACCGGTAAGAGCGGTCGTGGACAGAAAGGGGTCGGTCGGTCGGGTCGGGTAATCAGAAGGGAAAGCAATGTCGAAGAAATAGAGTCCATCATGGTAAGGTGTGCCTGCAGCGCCGACGATCGCCGCCCTCAAAAGATCGATGCGATTTTCGTAGACGCGCACAAAGATTGTGTCGGGAAGGTTGTCTCGGAGGATTTTCCACTCGTTCATGATTTTCTTGTGAACTGTTTGGGACGAGTTCGTGAAGGAGTTTAGATTGGCGTAGTGGTGATTGGAGAAGTCTGATGCGACGTCGAATCGGGAGAAAACGTCGACCTCTTCGATCTCGGTGTTAATAGTGTTGGTGGTGGATTGGTGTTGAGGTTGTGAAGGTGTCGACATTGTGAAAAAGTGAAGCTTCACAAGTCTCTGCTGTTCTGTTCTTTCTGATACACAACTCCTTTTTCTTTTTAGGTTTGGGCATATGAGCCCAGCTGTTATATCAACTTACTGAATAGGGGTGGAGAATATTGTGTGGGCTCCCCATGGACCCATTTGCTTCGGTGTACTAAATTACTGAAGCGAAGCCCAATGGACAAGAGTTCATTGGTCGGAAGCAAATGTTGACCGCCGACTTTTAAACTATATTTGGTTAATGTAGCAGTAAATAGGGGTGGATCAACTGGAGTATATGAGCTCAAATTTAGCAATTGCCAACTGGAGTGTTTAAGCTCAATTTGATAAATACAACTCCAATTTGAATTTGAGCTTAGCTCTAATCACATATCATGATTAAGTTTCATTGCCGCTAATTAAATTCAACGTCGAATACTTAACTGTGTGAGGGATTCAGCTCATTAATTTGCACACATTATCATCATCATAATGATCATAATATTAATGAAACTTTTAGATAAACTTATTGAATCAGTTAATATTTTAAAGAAAAATTAATGTTTAAAAAGCTAAACAATCAAAGCTGAAATATACAATCAGAGCCTGAACTATTTCTATATATATATTAGCCTGAAATATATATTACAAGAACTTATATTCTATGATTGACGTTGATCCGCAATCTATTTTGGGTCTCTTACTAAGCTTTGCGAAAATCGGTTTGAGCTCTGCAACATCTGCTTTTTCATCTTCTTTCCACGACGTTTTCCCTTGGCATTTTCACCCTCCTGATTCTCTATTTCTCTGTTTTTATCAAACGCCGTCACAAGTCTCTCATAAATCTTGCTCAAAGCTGTTTTAAAACTTTGAGGAACTCTAATTTTCAACTTGTCTTCTGTAAGATAACCAACCATGGCACGTCCTTCAATGTAATCTTTGCAAGCTTTCAGAATTGCGTCCCCACGGTTGCGGAAATGTGATGCAACAAAATCCTCGAAATTCTTGGGAGGTCTTTTGAGTTGGCAGAGCATAATCTTGCAGGATAAGTTGAAAACAGTCCTATTATAGCCAGTGGCGGAGCTAAGAGTCTGGTTAAGAAGGGGTCAAATCTGCTTAGTCAGATTTCTCACTCTGCGATGTGTACGGAAAAAAAATATACAAAATAGAAAATAAAATTAAATTATATTAAATATTTGAATACATTTAGTAATTATACAACTATTTTTGCATACTCAAACTAACAGATGACAGTTGTTTTCAACGAATTGTCATTGTTTAAAAGCGTTGCAAAATAACATCATTAAAAAACAATTCTAATATACTATAACAAATACACCTCTCAATTTTATTTATAGTGGATTGAAAGATAAATTATAAAAATAGATTTTATATTAATAAATTTAATAGTTTTGCCTAACAAAAAATTATAACAATAGCAACATCTTTTAGTACTATAATATATTTAATGTACTACATGCATGCCCTTCTAAACAAACATGGTTTTTTCTTTATGTCAGTAACAAGCATGCATTAAAACAAATTAAGATGGGAGTTGACGAGCAATGAAATTTGCCTTGAGCTTATGAGTAGTTTAATGTGTTTTAAGCATATTTGAATCATAATCACTAAAGAATACAAACACGTGAAAAGATCAAAACGATGGAGGCACAGATGATCATAATAGTATAGTCAGCCACACAACAACAAAATTCAGAATTGGTACAGACACGTCAGACCCACAAGCTCGTCATTATGATACTGTAGTTTAAAAAATAAAAAAAAAAGGGAACGTAATCACTGTGACACTGTACATCATCTTCGTCTTCTAGCTCCATCCTCCAAACTCCATTAATGGCGGTCTTTCCTCCCATCTGCCAGAAGGTGCCGCTTTAGTGGCGAAGCCCATCTGGAGGGGGGGCTTCCATGGACCTCCTCCAGCGCAGTGGCTCCGCCACGGATTATAGCTCTGCCACTTGCCGTTATACTTTGACTCGGCCAAGCTTCCGTTTCCAGGCTCGTTGAAGTAAGGCTTTGAGTTCAAAACTAGCCCTTGAAGCGAAACTAGAACTTGGAGAATTGTTGATTCAGAAGTATTCCATTGATACTCCATGTTGTCTTTCCAAGTATTCAAGAGGCTCATACATACATAACCACATGCATATAAATTAGGGTTTAGCCTAAACCTATGTGAATGAAAATGGACTTTTGGTGGTTATTAGGATAATTACTTGGAAAGGCTATGTCGAAGAAGAACAACCCATCATGGTAGGGCGTGCCACTGTCACCGACGATCACCGCCCGGAGCAAATCAATCCTTATCTCGTAGATTCTAATGAAGATTGCTTCTAGCAGATTCTCTTGAAGAATATTCCACTCTTGCATGATTTTCTTTTTTGCGTCTTCACTAGCACCGCCGTCGAATGAATTATCATTAGAGAAGTAATGATCTGAATAATCAGTAACAATGTCAAATTGCTTGAATCTTTGGTCTCAGTGACCTCCATTGCATTAGATATCTCTGTTTCCTCTGTTTTCACGTAAAAAAAAAAAGGACTCATCAATATCATTAATCTATATCCATAAGTTTGTACAAATAATAATAAAAAAAATCTTAAAGATTTGATGAAGGATAATTACAAACGTACTTGAATGGTGGAACAACGTATATGATTTACCTTGAGTTCTCGTTATGCTTACCGGCGGTATTACCACCCTCCACCGCCCCAAGAAACCCTTAGAGTCCGCCACCCCTGTTCTGGTTCAGAGAGGTCGAAGACAGGGAAACAAAGACGACACCGTTTCTGGCATTTTAAAAACCAATTTCTGGCCTCTTGTATTATAATAGCAGAGCCTTAAACACAAATCTCCAGCGCAAACAAAAGCTCCCGCTTCCTCCATCTCCCTTGTTGGCCTTCGTTTCACTCAGCCTTCGCTGCTTGGAACTCTAGCACTCGTCTTCGCAGCTGACAATGAAACTCGTCAGGTCTTCTTTTCGGTTTCATCTCCTCTTTACTTTCGAAAACAGTGCCAAGATTCATGCTTTCCTGATTTGATTGTGTTTTTTTTATTCAGGTTTTTGATGAAGCTCAACAACGAGATTGTCTCAATTGAGCTCAAGAATGGAACCATTGTTCACGGAACCATTACAAGTTTCTTCTATTTCCCTCGATTCTTGCATTTATGCTTTTTAACGTTTCTACTAGGGTTTTACAGACTAAACCTACTTGCTTGTACTGTGCTTCTTCTCTATTTTTTTTTCTTGTTGAAAATGAGGAAATTAATGTGCGATTATTTGAATCTTAATTTATAAAATTATACCGGTAAGAAATATACGATCTCGTGTCCTAATTGCAGATATTCGTCGAATTATTTTTCTTCCTTCAGAATTTGAGCTGGCATTTTTGGTTTATAAAATATCACAATTTAATTTTTGTTGTCTTGTAATAATTTTTGTTATTGAATTGACTTGAATTTTTTGTAGTTAAGTGCGATATTCATATTTGAATGGTCATTTGTTTGATAGGTTTGTTGGCTCATGGTTGGACATTCGGCATCGGCCTTCAATTTGTTTGATTTTGGAGGAATTGAGCTTATTTACTCTATACAAGTAAGTTGGGCTCTTTTTTTTTCCCTGATTTTACTTGGTAAGTGTTTGTTAATTGTTAGATTTTTAGCTTGAATTGCTTGGATTGTTGATTGGATTGACTTTTTATTGCCACAAATTTAATTTTCTTTGATTTTAGTTCGCTCCACGTCTGCACAATCATGGCTCCGCCACTGACACAAAGTGGACACTATACAAATACAAAAGAGTGTATAGTGCCCTCACGTCTGGACAATCTTGGCTCTGCCACTGACATAAAGTGGGCACTATACAAATACAAAAGAGTGTATGATTTGAGGAAGAGAATGTTAGAGACTATTTTTTAACAGTGGCTAAATAGTAACTTTGGTTCTTGTAGGAGTCTTGGAGTAGGTTGAGTTAGGGTTTGTGACGGCCAGAGAATTGAACAATCTGGCTTATTGAAGTTGACTCGGAGTACACATCTGTTTTCTTTTTATCCCCTTCGTTATGCATATTAAAGAATAAAACCAAGGAGAATCACTACACAGAGCGAACTCGACACGTTTAATAAACGTATGCAAAATTTTTAGAGGAAATTACACCTTATGTCATTTTTTTGTATTGTAAGTTCACAAATCAACATAAGGTTATGTATATACTCAAATAAAACACTCTTATTATACTTTTCTTAAATGCAATCATATTAATTTTTTTCCCACTTCTCTCCTCTCTCTAGCTCATCTATCTCGTTCTCTCTGCTCTCTCTACGAACGAATTTTTCCCTCTCCTCTCCTCTCCTCACCTCTTCTCCTTCTCCACTTGTGTCCCACTCTCTTCTTATTCGTTCATCACCGCCTTCTCCTCTCCATCTTTCATTCCTCCGATTACCTCTCATCATCTGTCTCCCTCTCTTCCTTCTCTCCTCCCTTCTTCTTTTTCTTTGCATCTCAACTTCTCTTCCTCTCTCTTCTCCGCCTCGTCACTACTTCTTCCTTAAAATTCGTCGTTTTGCTGAAGACAACAAGGGAGAATGGTGTGTCGAGGTGAAGAAACAGAAATGCAGAGAGAGCAAAAGTCGAGGTTTTGCGATGTGGAGAGAGAGGCAGAGACATCAACGCATGGGAGGATGTGTGTGTGTGTGGGAGAGAGAGAGGGGGAGGTTTGAATGGAGAGTGTGAGTGACAACGGCGACGACAGAGAGGTGGTGGACGTTTTGGGAAGGGCGGCGGCTAGGGTTATGCTGCCCCAATTTGAAATTACCATTTCGTACTTGATTTGTTCTCCTTTTGTACTCAAAAAATAAAGAAAACATTACGATTTGGTGTAGTTCAATAATAAAGAAAACATTAAGCTTTTGGTTTGTACTCGACTTGATCTCGTATTGTACTCGAATAAAAAAGAAAACTTTAAACTTTTGGTTTTTTACTCCATTTTGTTGGGGTTTTGTTCTGTATTTTTGTTCTCTTTGTTGTTTGTACTCGTATTGTACTCCACATGTACTTAATTATACTAGTCAAAAGAGTTTCAATTTTATTGTTATACTAATTGTACTTGTATTATTCTCTACTTTTACTCGATTATACTAGTCAAAATAATTTTCATTAATACTAGTCTGTACTCTACTTGTACTCGGTATATGCTGATCAACAAAGCCTTCATAACACTACTCTGTACTCGGGTTGTACTCCACATATATTTGATTTGTACTCCACAT
>CAODLS011281337.1:0-17322 GCA_948243855.1 Flueggea neowawraea | reverse complement strand
GGCCACAATTCTCCACTTAACATCAATCACAATGATTAACACGACAGGATATGACTTAAATTACCCTAATTCCCTTCAAAACATGATGGAAGCTGTATTAATATTCTTGGAAGTTTCAAGGAAAAGATTAATCATTTGCAGCCAAACCAATAAATTTGTGAACGTCACTTTCATTCATGGACCTCCTCCTGGAACCATAATACAAAACCATGGCTGGAACGGACTTAGACCTTAACGGGCAACTTTTAGTTCAATGCCGGTATTGGTTTCGGATACTGTCAGTCTCTGACCCAATATGGTCTCAAACTCATTGCAATTTTCAGAGCATCGTCGACTACGGGTCGAGATATCATATGGATTCAAACTCATTTCAAATCTTTTTTTTGATGTGTTATTTTATTTATTTTTATTAAAATATTAAATATACAACTCTTCAATATTGGAGTTACTCTAATACCTTATTTTTAGGGATATGAAATATTTATAACTGGTTTCATTTCATAAAATTAAATTCTCGTTTCGTAGTGAAGTTTTAATTAGAATAGAAAAAGATAAGAATTGAAATTTCGTTTCAACACGAAAATTATTTTTAGTATTTCTTTCAATGTGTTATTTCTAGTATTTAGTTGCCGGAGTATATAGTAAATTTAATCTTTAATTAACTAAAAACTCATTGAAAGATATATTCAAAATTTTCTTTTCAAGATCTAGAAAATGAAGAATTTGGATCGTATCAACAATTGAGCACCCACCATGATCATTATTGGGACACATGCCCACCTTATTTAGATTTTTCCAAGCTGTACAGTAGTTCTTCTTGATTTTTTTAATACAGAAAGTTTACTTGATATTTATTTGCAAATTGCCAGATTTTGATTTGGTAGGTTGAAATCAAGTAAACGATTTCTTGTTTATATAGTTGAAAAGTCATGTTTAAAAACTAACAAATGTGACCATCAGGGCTTTCACAAGGAGCTCTTGTGCCGCTAATGCAATGGACAATGCGGCCTTTATTTATTTATTTAAAAAAAAAGAGAGATAAAAAAAAAGGGAAACACAAAACCAACTACTAACACTTCAAACTTCCAACTATGCACAACAATAAACTCTTATGTGAATTTACTTATCAAAATATAGAATTTGAAATTGAAAATCTTTAAAAATTACTGATGTTGTATACTATAGACTAGATTCAATAACCTTAGTTCAAAACCAAGTTTCAAAGTATGAAAAAGGACTCAACAAGTAAAAACCACAAGGAACACGTTAATTAAACACATGAAACCCCTATAACTATATCCACTCTACGACCATCTCAGTCTAACTATCTCAACCACATTCATTACAGAGAAAACTCCTATTTCTTGCTTTTGAGCTCCCAAATTGTTCTTAGTAATTGATTTGAGTGTCGGAGTGGATATAAAGAGTAAATTCCATCCCTTTTCACTTGTTTATTTGTGCAAGACCGTGAGAAATTAAAGAGCACAAAAACTCAAGAGTTTAGGAGTTTAGAGTTGAAGAGTTTGGAGTTGAAGAGTTTGGAGATCCGTACTTAAAAATTAAAAATCATGAAATTCAAAAATATTTTTACAATTACAATTCTTATTGTTGTATTTAGCCAATAAAAGATGTTAACCCTTTAATCACTTATTAAAAAAGAAAATAATTAATATTTTAATTACGAAGTGGTTGTGTTTCAAGAAAAATAAAAAAAAATCAAAGTAACGCGCATCAACTTTTTTATGTGTTTGGGCGTAACTAATAATAATTTGACTCGTACAAGTTTAACTTGCCGTCTTCGTCCTAATTAAATTTAATGAAATTTTGACCAAATTAAAATATCCTAATTAACCTTGACTTGTAGTAATTTTTTGATCTCCTCCAATAATCTCATCTGGTTGGAGTTGGAAGGTTCTGAACTTAGCATGCTTTGACTCTTTAAAGTTGAAGACGATTTTAATACAATTAAAAAACGACAGTATACATATAATTTAATTTTTTAAAAATAATATATTTAGGATATAAATGCTTATTTTATTTATTGTACTCTTTAAAGTTTGTGATATTGCTACAGCTTGCATGATACATGGAACAACAAGGCACTTGAAGTAGTTTATATAGTCACATGCAACAAGAAGCAAACACATATGACTAAAAAATATTGACACATGTCCAGCTAGATGTGGATAGAGGCCTAGCTAGCTAACTCTTCTTACAACCAACCCTAATTATTCATAACATGAACATGTGAATCTAACACCAAACTTAATTCTTAAGTAAACAAATGATAAATTAAGGTGTTGATTGCTTGCAACTTTCAGACAGCCCGTTAAAGCTGGGAAGACTTTTGCCCCTCTCATTTAGCTTTCTTTTAATCAATTGCGCATAAGCAAGGGCAAGATTCATATATGGTGGCCACTTAAATCAGTAGCAACCACCATTTTTGTGGACGTTAAGAATTCAGTCCTCTTTGGTGGAAATTTGCTTTGGGGCTTGGCAACGGCTATGCCATTATTATTTCACTTTTCTTTTATGCAATCATACTTAATTCCATATTAGTCAAACTTATACTTATAATCACCAAGTTAATTAATTTTCTGCCAAAATAAATTGCTGATTTTTAACCCCCAGTACCAAATAGTTTAAAAGACCGTAAGCCAAGTTTTTTTTTTTTATTAATCTCTATTTCAAATATTACTGGTTTTGTTATTCAATAATTTTTCATTTTTAAGATATTTTTTTGGTGAGGAGAGTGAAAGCAGCTTTGATTGGCCGACAAGGCTTCTCTTTTGAGCCTAATTAACGGTCGCTAACAGCTTTTGAGACTCTTTTGTTTCGATACAGATCAAAAGTTGTATTTCTGTGTTGTTTTTTACTCACCACCACTTTTATCATTTTGAACATATTCGTAAATAGTTTATTTTTTCTTTTTATTATTAGGCATGGCAATAGATTACTAATGATTTTTTTGCTAAATCAACGTTCAAGTATTTTTTTTAGAAAAAAAAAAACCAACGTTCAAGTACCTGCAGAATAACAACCAATTATATCTGCAGGCAAGATATACATCTAAGATCTGGTTTTGTTTGGTATAGACTAAACGGCTGACCAGATTTACAATTTCTTGTTTTTTTTTAACCACAACGATTTACCAAGTTTGCTTTCATTTTATTGAACACCATTTTGCACTCACTTCGTACACATTAATACAATGATTTTTTTTTAAATCATTCGAACATTTTAAAGTTTATGTAGGAACAGACTCGCAGTTTATCAGTATTTGAATCAATTTTACTATTAAGTGATCATGTGTTCAATTTTCAACGATAACAAATAAAACGACTTATAAAAGTTAAAATTTATGTATCGTGACATCTTTTTTCTAATGCTAAACAACTTTTTTTTTAAAAAAAATACATTGGCTCTCATGGTAATTCCAACCTTTTAACTCTTCAACGCTAGAAAATAGAATCAACTCCAATTCTACCAGTAAGCAACAGGCCTTCTAAGTTCTAACTATTAGTGTTCAAAACCAATTTTATATTTGGTAAGGACACCAAAAATTATTTAAAACAAAATAATTATTTTGGATTGCATTGGTCAGATCACGAGACAGATTGGTCTCCACAAACAAAAGGCATCAATCAGACAAAGAAGCAGACAAGAGTCATGTGGTCAAATATTCAACCCGAATTAACCTATTCCATTCTTATTTCTCACTTTCTTTCCCTGTTCTTTTCCATCGACTACTAATTTGCCTTTGCCTTCTATTTTACTCTTTTTTTTTTTCTCTTTTTGTAATATTATTATTATTATTATTATTAAACATCATACAAGTTACTTCCAGAGATCCAATACAATGGTCGACTCGATTTTATGGAAATCTGGCAAGCTCCTCCAAGAAAACATTGTAGCAGATATTTGGTGTATTCTTTATTTTAATTTATAAATTTAAAAATTAGCTACTATAATTTCTCTCTTTTAATCCTATTAGTTAAATATAATAAAAATTTAATATGACACATGAATATTTTTATCATTAAATTCTTAAAATTAATAAGTTCATATAACACGTTATATTTTCTTTATACTTAACTAACAAAGTTAAGAATGAGAGACTAAAACGATTAATTTTTAAATTTGTAGACTAAAATAGAGAATACACCAAAACTACCATAAATTTTGCCCTCAAAACAAACAATGAAAATTTGAAAATGACCCACCTGCTCACATGCTTCATTTCTTGTCCAATTCTACTTGTTAACCTAGAATTTTGTTTCCAGCAATTGACAAAAAAAGAAGAAATTTCTTTCCTACCAACTTTTCCAATCAATTTCAAACAACCCTACGATTTAATTAGACCCTTAATTAGCTCTATTATTTTTAATTTTGACCCTTAATTAGAGAGGTACTCTTATATTACCTTTGTGTTTGTCTACAAAAATATTGTCTATTAAAAAGATGTTCATATAATTTATTTCCGTAATTTAATTCCGCACGCCATTTAAATTATCACAAATATAACAACTAATTTTTGTGCTTAACAAGATTTTATATATTATTTTACTTACTCTCACCGAAATTAAACTCACAATCTTTAGCACTAAAAACAAATTGAGTATCGACTAGATACAAGCCCTTTGGTTGTCGTAACAAGTTTGCCCTATAATAATAAAATCAAGAAAAAAAGAGATCATGCAGAAGTAAAAAAGAAAAATCTAGAAGAATTGCTTGGAATCAATGAATAACGCCAAATTCATAAACATGCAATTAAAATAACAGAAACTCATAAAAAGGTTAGAAATTGAATCTTGTGCGAGCAGGAAAAAGAAGGAATTTGTTAGAAGTATTAAAATGTATACATAACAATAATTGAAATTTGTATCTAACTCTGTTTTCTGCTACGACTGATTGATTCATCGATTCTATAAAAACTCTTATGTCCATGAACAAATGGGGTTGGTTAGTCACAAACTCACACCTAAAAAGAAATAAAGAGAAAGTTAATCAATTAATAATCAACATTACCACCAAGATCATTAATTCATTTCTTCCAGGCATAGACCAGCAAAGAAAACCCATTTGGACTGCTCAATTCACTCTCTTCAACACTTGCCCATTCCATCACTGATGAACTACACCCAGATGAAGCTGACGACATTGATATTGATGAAGACGACGAACTCCTCGCTGTCCTCATCAAGCTCTTCCTCATCCTCCTCCACTCCCCAATTCCACCTCCACCTGTGTTTTCTTGCTGCTCTTGCCACAAAACGACCCCGTTTTTGTTTTCTTGATCACGGGTGACATCAACATCGTCGTCGTCTCTGTTTGTTTCTTGATTTTCGTCTTCAAACTTGAACATGAACACGGCATGTTCGTTATTGATGTCTTCAAAGAGCCAATTATAGACATCCCAAGAGACTTGGATATTGACTCCGTCAACTTCAATCCTCTCATTCCCTCTGAATTTCCACCTCAATCGCTTTATTTGCAGAACTTTTTTCTTGTCAACACTGAAACACAATCTTGCATCATTGTTCACACTGCAATCTATTGTAATCTCTCTGTTCTTGCCTCCAAATATTGCTTTTGTAGTGTAAACGCTGTTCCCAAAAACGTGTTCTCTTCTCAAAAGCAGGACTTGTTGGGTTCTTTCTGGCTTCTTTGCTTTGGTCTTTGCACATGCTTCCTTGGTCAAATTTCCGACGAGAAGCACCATTTCTCGGTCAACAACAACAGATAAATAAAACCCAGATTGCGGTTCGGGTCCTAACCCGAATTTCGCCCTTGAAAGGTCCCAAAAGACTTCAACTTTCGGTGGTTTCATGGCAGTTTCTTGCAAAATCTGTAGCTTCTTGGACCCATGTTTCTTCCAGAAAAGAAAAGGCTTTATGTGGAGGTTGAAAGATATGGTGGAGAGAGAGAGACGGTTAGAGAGAGACACCGGCGAGTAGGTGTTGCCGGCGGCGGTGCTGGTAAAGTCAATAGGATGGAGATTGAGGCTAAGAGAGTGACCAAGAAAGGTTCTTGACCAGGTCAAAGAAAATATACCTATTTCAGTTTGGTATAAACAAGTGGTCAGATTTGGGTTGCCGGAGCTCGGAGCCGGAGATGGCGGCGGAAGGGGAAAGTCGGCGGAGGAGGCGCGGAAACATGATGGGAATGGAGAGGAGTGGTGGTGGGACATCGGTGGGAAATGAGATTGCTTTGGTTTTGGTGTGATCTGTGAATAATTTGAGGCTTTGAAGGGTTTTGAGAGGATTGTGTGAGTATGTATACCCGTGGGGTTTTATGAGACTTTTCCTAGCCTTATTAAAAAAGATTAGACTGGGTGGACTTTTTTTTAATTTTATTTTTCATTTAATGCAAATATTTCCATAGTAATTTCCTTACGTGAACCTCTTATTTTGTAATGATTAATGAAAACAACATGTATTCATTAAATTTAATTACATGGCATATGAATTCTTAAAAGTCTAACTTTGTGGTCAAAGGTTTTGAATTAGTAATTTTCTTGGATAATATCACATGAAAAATGCTTGATAGGAGGCTGAAATCAAATTTGTTGCCTCTTTTGAATGTTGTTTCCATAAACTGTCCATTAAAATTGATTCTTTATCATAATTAAGGTCAAAGGTTATTTAAAAAAAAAACAAGCTAGTTTTTTCTCTTTTTTGAATCAATAATACTCCTCTAACAAGTAAATAATTTTCTTGGAGTATAATTTATTTAAAAAAAAGATATAATTTTGGCTTTACGATTCTTTCTGCTCCTAATTCAAAATGATTTTTTTTTGCAATAATCAAGAATATTATGGAACTAATGTAATGATGACTATAATAAGTCATGATATCTAATTGCACCTTTTAAAATTTGACAAACTCAAATGTACACAAATAAATCAAAAAAGAGGCATCGGGTTCTTTCTTATTTAACATTCAACTCTGTCAACCATTTTCCTACGATGGTAAAAAAAACGCATTTTTATGTCTGTTTCAATAAGCTTACTATTATTTTGTTTTATATTTAACTCACTTCAAAAATTAAATTCTTGAAATTTCATTAAACAAACTACAAATCCATCCGTTAATGATATCTTAAAATTTGAACCAATTACAATATTTCCCGAAACAAATCAATCAGGTCGACACATACTATAAAACGAACATGGCCTGATCAATACCTAGTCGTTAGGGGAAAAAAGTACGATTAGTTGGTTTCACTAACGAACAGAAAAGAAAGTGAAATTGGAAAATTGAGAAAAGAGATCACACATGACATTATGATGAGAAGGTAAGAGGTAGCAATCATAGAATCCACAAAAAGAGTTCACACTCGACAAAGTTCACGACTTCACAGTACAACCAATATGTTTAAACATGGTAATTAACATAATATCCGCACTATAACTGAAACAAATCAAAATGTGAACTAGAAATAGGGATAATAATGAGATGGAACCATATTGGACTGTGATTGAGGAACAAATTATGAGTGAATAAACCAAGAATGATAATGGAGATCGTGGAGCTTTAAGAAAGCAAAAGAAGAAGAGTATGGTGTGTGGGACAGGTTTAGCTAGATGGGTTGTTGATTGGTTAAACAATAGCTACAAAAAAATATTGTTTCCTTCCATAGAAACAGCGTTTCTTATCTGTCATGCATCAGAGTATCCTTCACGTTACTGAACTGTACACCTCAACTTTTCTTGACCTTTCAACCTGTCCTTCTTCCTCCCCTAATTGTGCCTCAATTTATTTCTCTTTTGAGTTATTTTTATGTTAGTGATTTGTTGGATTTGCATGTTTCACCCAACTGCAGGTAAAGATCTTATATGACTAGAATTTATTGTAAAAAAATAATTATATGTGCATTTGCCGATATAGGTTTGGTGGCCAGTGGCTCCCTGAGCGAATTTTATTTGTCTAATGGTTGGAATTTTATAAAATAGACTTATTAAGAAGAGGAAAATTGCACGATAAATCAACTCTTGGTTTAGGTATGATAACGAGTAAGACACGTATGCAAAACATCTTTGGGTAAATGACAAGTATTCTCTTCTATTTAGCAGCATGAAACTAATCCTATTCAGGGTTTAGTCACAGTTAATACTCTTGACTCCTCCCAACGAATATGTTTAGTGGGATCAAGTCCATACTGTTACCCTTATCTCATATCCTTTATCTATATAGCAAATCATATCCGCAGATAATGAGTAAGACTGTTGCATGCCCATTTTATGAGAATCTATGTTCTTAGCTGTGGTAACCTCGTAGATGTTTCTTATTTGTGATCATCGTTACAATTATACGTACAAAGAGAACACAATCCAGACTCCAGAGATAGCTTGAAGAAATGGAATTTCAGTTCTTACATTATCAAGTAAAACAATTTCATTCAAAATTATTAAATCAATATATTAGCATAAACTAAAATTTATCCGTTGCATACTATTTATTTTCTTTCAATGAAAGAAATATTGGTCTACACGGTGAATATTGAATTTATTAAACTTGGTTTGACCAACTGGACTCAAACGTAGAAATTTGATGCATGCACCTACGTTCTAAAACTAAACTTGCACTATAGAGATTTGAATTTGCCCGTCAAATGGCTCGAACCAATTTGTGAAGTCTCAGGTCTTTGTAAGCTCCATTCAAAAGCAGAATCATGAAGCCATGAATGATACATGCCAGCTGCTTAATTTCAGAATTTGTCCAGGCTCTACGTGACCCTTTTATACTCAGTATCCACCCGACTAATTAAACTGTTTTAAAAGTTGCATTATAGAGATTTGAATTTACAACTTTGTCAAGTTTCTCAATCCTGAACTTGTCCATTGCCGATATAGCTACCCGTTGTATTCAACTTCAATATTTTTTATGTGGATGACAACTGAAATGGCCATTGTTTCTGGAAAGGAGAATTAAAAAAAAAATACAACTATGACCTCTCCATACAAAGATTGTTTTTAAGGAGAATTAATTAAATTGAGAAGTCTCAATTGTAAATAATTAAATTAATTATGAGATAATTATATAACTGTGTTAGGTTACCAGTCCAAGTCCACTGTGGCTGTAAAGCTTGAGATTGAAAGCTAATGCTTGTCCAATTTTACGAAATTTCTACGTCAAGTATACAACAAAAACTTTAGGAGAATTTTGTAAGTGTTGTTTTAAATTTGAGTTCCAAATAGGAATCGTCCAATCGATATCTTGTCTTGTTTTATCTTGTACAGATACCAAATGAACAAAATATTTTTACAAAATCTTAGGAATTTTCCTTTTGTCTTTTATAATTGACTCTTATCAGAAACTGCATATTCGATTTCATAGTACCAAAAAGAAATTTAGTATCAATAAATTATAAACCGATCATTTTTTATCTTCTTTTGTTAATCCTTGATAAAAATAACGGCACTAGCTATTTGATCTATCCGCTACCATGTCCTAAACCTCACTTGCAAAACTAATTAAGCGAATGAATATGGACTACCTATGCATGTTTTTTTTAATAGGAATTAAATTTTAATTATCACATTATTTTTAATAATCAAATTGACAAAAGGTTACTATTTGTTTTTATGATTTATTTTTATTGATTTTGACTTTCGTCTATAGGATAGTTTAACTAAATTAACCATCTAAATTAAATTTTATATAAATCTTTATTCACATTCCTCTATACCGTCTCTCAATCTCTTTTAGGATCAATTTTCTTTATACTGCACTTAACTATCAATATTCTTCTTCATCCAGCCAAACTTATTAAATATTCTCTCTCAACAAATATATATCTTTTAAATTAATGTTCACTTGGGATAGGATCGAGAGATGAGCTTTTAGTTTGATACAATCACTAGAAGCATTTGTGTATAGTTATATTAGTATTTATGTGCACCTTGCGTGTATTGCTCTACGGAAACATCACAACCCACAAGCCACAAGTTTACTATCAATAAATTGATCACACAGGAATTAAGTTGGGACCAATTGGCTTGCCATCTTGTATCAAGCTTTCTAACCACAAGCACTCTGATGCTCACACTATATTGATAATCAGAAGCCCCTGATAGGTTATCATCTTATCAATATTTATGGTTGATCTATTTGACAAAATTTCGTTTGCTTTGAAAGAATCAAGAGAATTTTGCGAGCTCCTTTCATTTGAACAAAATTATTCTCCACACTGTATTATCCTTCACCTAAATGTTACAGGTATTTTATTTAATAAAAGACAACCATGTATGCTATTTAATTTTTAAATATAAATTCTTAAATATTTTATTCTATTTCATTTACAAATGAGTCAACTAAACACTATGTACAAGCATCAAACATAACATTTTTCTTATCAAATTTCTAATTCCAAAGAGATACATACTTATTACCATTTGAATTACTCCATTAACTTTTAATAAAGTAATACAATACATATGTACAGGAATCAATTAGATTAATTGAAAATTAAAACTTTATTTATATTTTTTAACAAAACAATTATATATTTTACCACATACATAAGGATAGGAATTTTAGGATGGAACTAATGGATCCGAAATTCGTCGGTATAAAAATCAACTCTAATATTATGGGATTGCGAGTTCGATTCTAGACGGAAACAAAAAAAAATTACTTATCAACGAAATAACAGAGTAAAAAAAGGAGATTTCAGAAAGGATCGTGCCAAATTCGATCAGATCATATAGATCTGCAATTAGTGGGACAACAAAATTGGGCATCAGGGCATTAATTAATATTATTAATGATCAAACATTAATCAAACATGCCCCAGTCGTTTGTTGCAAAACTTGCAACATGTGTTTGTCGAGGAGCACTACATAGGTACTTTTCTTTAGTTGTAACATTTTGTCTGCTAAGCCTCTGGAAGTGCTTAAATTTGCCAGCTGGAACTGAATATCTATGGCCATAACTATATTTTGATGTGTTTGGTACATTTTTTCAATTTATTGTCTGAATTTATCCATTTTAATGGGTCATTGTGTGTTTGTTCGGTCATTCCAAAATGTGCAGTCCACTTGGATCAAAACGAGCGCTCTCTTACAAGGCACAAATTGCTGATTAATTCTTTGAATTGATACAAGATAATTGACTTTCCTATGAAAATAATTGCCCACTTGGGTAGGTCTTGTCAGATTTTTTTGTGTTAAAGATCTTATAATATAAGGATGAAATAACCGTAACTAGTACAAAAATAACCAAAGTACACAAATTTGTTGGTGGATAAAGAAGAGGTCATTGCATTTTCGATGTCACTTCTTATTAGGTGGGATATTTTTTATTAATTGATTAGAATAAAATTGTTAAAGACAACAATTGCCTGAAATCCAAGCATGACGTTCAGAAGTACTTTTGTACTTGCTTTTAAGATTTTTGATGTTGGTTTATCCCATGTGAAAATAATATTGCTTCAGAATTTCAATTGACAATAATTAACTCATAATTGTTAGAACCAACTTAATTTCTAGTTTTTATCTACGAGTTCTAACAACTTAATTCGTAGTTGTTACTTATGAGCTATTATTAGTTCATTAGTCGTCTCCTGCTCTAAGGGATCATGAATTTGATTTTAGGTGGGACATAAAATAGGTTATCAAACAAAAACAATGCTAGTTGTTACCAAGTTGCCAAATTTAGGGCAGCAAGTAGGCTTGGAATGGTGGAGAAAAGGCATGGCACTGTGGTAGAAGTAGTCATGAAAAAGTGAAAGTCAAAGTAATCGCTTCAATAGGAGGAGAGCAAAAAATTATGACTTGCAGATTGGACGGAGTCATAGGGGTCCATTGATGGATCATTCACAATCTAATTCTAACACATGTTGTAGTGTACTATTTACTGCTTTCAATGACCAATTAGTTTCAATTCTTGGAAAAAGACCAAACCTTGTCGTTTTAGGCATGCTTTCAATCAAGTCCCTTAAATTTGGTCAGATTTCTGACTATTATCATTCAACAAATTTGCCAATAAGTTTCCATAAACTAGGCATAATTGATTTTGATGTTAACCCTATAATTAATTAATTATTTATTTATTTTCACCGTTTATCTTATTTAACTTCTTTAGTCTTTACATTCTCTTTTGTCTCTTCTGGAGGATTTATAAGAAACATATGTTGACTATAAAGCTATATATATCGATATGCAAAGGAAAAAAAGGGAAAAAAAGTATATCCAAGTCTAATTGAGATCCCTTATAATAATTAGTTAAAATTCAAAATGAAAGAAAAAAAGTTGAAGTCATATATTATCAATAAAAACATTAGTTCATTGTTACAGAAGTTAAATCCAGCATTAAAGAGTCGTGAAATCATTTTCTATTAGGAGTAAAAAAATTAACTTATTAAAAAAAATCATCAATAAAAAACAAAATTTTACTGTTTATAAAATTTATCATGTTAATGTTCTTCGTATGTTATTTATATATCACATATTTGCAAAGAAAACTTATATATTATGCAAATATACCATATATAGAATGCAATTTTAAAATTAAAATGATCAGAAGTTGAAAGTGTCGTGAGTTAAATATTTTGTGGGTATTACAAAATCTCACATTGCTTAGTTGTAAGGTATGTGTAGTGTTTATATTGAGGAATACTAAATGAATTTTATAAGGTGAAAAATAAAGAGATCTCTCACGCGTATTTGAGTGGAGCTTCAAAGGAAAATTAGGTTGAATGTCCCCCTCTTGCGCGAGGTCTAGCTTGTTTTATACACCAATTTATTTATTTTCGGTTTGTTTTATCCTGAGGGAAAAAAATTCCTTTAGGACATTGCTTCACATACGATTTAGGTTCTAATTGTATTGCTCATTCTAGTCTTTACCGTATTTAAATGAGAGATCTATATCGTTTATTTCAACTCTTTTTTAAAATTAAATTGATCAAGAATTCCATGCAAAGAAAAAAGAAAGAATTGATCAATTGTTCTTTATGCAAAAATGAGAAAGAGTGCGTTAAAATGAAAAGTGTGGTTCTAAATGCATGTTCTAAATTTAATATGGATTAAGTAATCAATACACAATTTCAATTGCTAATTAAACTAGAAGGTGACCAAATTAAATGAAGACGTTGGCTAATTCCATGACTGACCAAACAAGAAACATGAACCCCACCATGTGCAAATATTCTCCGAACTAGAAGCACGACGAAGTCTTTTCGTTTGGTTCGAACTTAACTTGGTCACGTCCGAACACATCCACTAGTCTCTGCCAGTTGCAAACCACAACAGAAACCTGCTCAAATTAAGGGAAGACCATATTTTAATTTTTGGTAAGAAAAGAATTAGAGTGGTTAAGCTCTCTTTTCAACTGAATTAGGATGGCTAATTGGGTGGTTAGAGGTCCAAGTAGTTCAAACTTTGGAAGCATTGGAGAATTGGTTATATACTTGATAAAGGTTTAGAGAAGAATGTCAAAAGTTAGGTTGCATTATTGTTCTCTAAAGGTTGATTAGGAAAAAAGGAATCATAGTATAACATTAGGAAGTACTGAATTTCAATTTAGAAAAAAAAAATACTCTGAATTAAAAATGAAATATTATTGTGGACCATGTATATCAATAATTGCTAAGTCTCCCACATTAAGATATGTTCGTTGTGACTTTGGGTTCTTATGATTTTGTCTTCAAAAAATTGTCTCAATGGTTTAAATGAGAAGATACTTATAAGCGAATTTTAACCTTGATTCTTGAGCGATGTGCTGACACTACAAATATGTTTGTGACTTTGTTCACCATAGGGTTACTGAGATATATTAGTATCACCTAAGTTTTTAACTTTCTTGGTGTAGCTATTTTGATTTTAAATTCTTTTACAGCTGAGGATAAAGTGAGAACAAGTATTTCAAATGGATAGGCTGGGAAAAAATGGGAAAAGAATGTGATAGATTGAAATAAGAATTTCTATTAATAAAATAGGCCCAATCCGTATGAGTTTGGTAGGCTTCGAGGAAGGGTTCATGACTTCAGGCTTTCATTTGTAGGGAAGCAAATCTTGTATGGGCCGTAAGAGGTGTGCTTCATTTTCTTTCCCAACATGTTTTTCATCGGGCCAATTACATATTTACGGAGCCCAAAATCATTAATTACATAATTATGCGGCGTATTTTATAAATTTTGACGAGCGACTCACCAATCAATATATTGTTGATATTTATATGTTGTTGATTTATTGTTGATATTTATATATTATTTATATTTTGTTTTTTGTTCATTTATTATTTGAATATTGTTTATATCTTGTTTATATGTTAAAAATAATATATAAATAAGTCTGTAATTTATATGTTGTTGATTTGTTGTTGATATATTATTTATATGTTATTGATATTTTGTTTATATATTGTTGATATTTTGTTTATACGTTGTTTTTGATATATAAACAACATATAAACAAAGATATCGACAACATATAAACAAAACACTTTGAATTTGCAAATATAGAAAACATCAACAACAGATCAACAATATACCAATAACATATAAACAAGACGCCGTGTGATTTGCAAATTCGCGCCGTGAATTCAAAAAATGAAACGCATGCAAAAGAAAAATTGAAAAGTGTATCAGAAATATGCGAAACTTGTCCGTACGGAATAAATATTGCAAAGTTTTGTTAGTGTACTGCGTAATTACACTTTTCATTGCAGAAGAGCCCATTTAATTGTATACATTGTCACACAATCACAGGAGTATGTTGTCAATATAGTGGTAAATTTTATAACATTTATTCCGTACAAATATGTTATGTTTGTTATAGATACACTTTGCAATATTTCATCTGTGTGCGCATAACTTTTCAGATTCACGGATATGTATTTTAAATTTACAAAGTCTTTTTTATATGATGTTTATATGTTGTTTTTTGTTTATATATTATTTGAATGTTGTTATATATTGTTGATATCTTATTCATATGTTGTTTATATATTGTCAATTTTTTTTTATATATTGTTGATATGTTGTTTTCAACATATAAACAAGATATATGTTGAAAAAATATATAAATAAATTTGTAATTTATATGTTGTTAATATCTTGTTTATATGTTATTTTCAACGTATAAACAACATATAAACAAGATATCAACAATATATAAACAATATTCAAGTTTTAAAACAAGAAACAAAATATAAACAAGTTTTATATAAGTCCGAAAAATGAACAAATTTTAAACAATTCCAAACTTGGTTCGTAAAGAAAAATAACATATAAACAAGATATCAACAATATATAAACAGCATTCAAGTTTCAAAACAATAAATAACATATAAACAAGTTTGAAAAATGAGCAGATTTTAACAAATTCTAAATAAGTTTTAAACAATTTCAAACTTGGGTCGTACAATTTAATCTATAAAATTAGGGCGTACACGCATAATTTTAAAGTTTCTCACAAAATATTGAAAATGGGTCTCGTGAATCCATAATATATTATTTTGGAAAGTATATATATATATATATATATATAGAGAGAGAGAGAGAGAGAGAGAGAGAGAGAGAGAGGAGGGCTTAAATTACTCCAAGAGTAAGTATTTTACACTTATTTTTCATCCTCACCATCCATTGCATTTAGATTTAATGGTGATGATTAGATTCAAAAAAGTAAGTAACATCATGTCACGACCCATTCCCGGGACCATAACCGGCGTATGAGGCGGACAGTCTATGAGAGCCCGGCTCATCTCACACAAGTCTCAATATACAAATCTATTACCCAAAATCATATTTAATACAATATGATAAAAACCAATTAAATGTTTCAAAAATATTTATTAAAACAAAACGCAATATAAATTTACGGAAATAATTTCAAATGAAACATTTGAAATACCAAATACAATAACAAAAACTAAAACTAATCCCACGGGAAACTCGGTGTGGAGCCTCTACTAATCATACAAACGGGACTCGATCAAAAGGGCACTGACCGCAATATCAAGATATCTCACTGAGCATCAAACGCCAACGATCATAATCCACAAAAGTCACATACAAGATGATAATAAAATGGACAAAACAAACAAAGAAAATGGGGTCAACCCAGTGAGGGAAAGCACTCCATATTTGCTCATGCGTGCCTCACAAAGACTGTTTTGAAAACAGTTCGAAAATACCGCATGCACATATATATATATACACACGCTACATACATAGTAGCAGTTTAAAACCCTTTCGAAATTGTTCGCAATCAAAGCAAACAAGATACACGAAATCATTCATGAGTTAATCAAAATCTTTCATGAATATTTCTAAAATCCATCAAAACCAATGCGCTTTGAATAACAAAGAAAAACGTTTCCACAAAACATTTTATCATATCCAGATTTTCAAACTAAAACCTTTTCAAGGTTATGCCAACAATTCAGAATAAAAGTCAAAACTCTTTCAAACCTTTATTGAAAGTTTAGTATCAAAATTCAAAAACCTTTCTAACTTTACTAGAAATTCCAAAGTCAAGTTTGCCATGTAGGATAACAAAATCCTTTCAGATTCAAAATCTGAGTCAAAACATATAACACATATCCGGGACCAAAGAAAGCGTGATGTGGACTCCGCCACTAATCACTAGACATAAACAAGTATGATGTGAACTCTGTCACCAATCACGAAAAGTGTGGACCAGCCATAAGTGTGATGAGGACCCGCCTCTATCAATATCAAATCATGTGCATCGTCAGGCAACATGGCTACCGACACCCCTGGTAGCTGGGTTGTCTCTAAAATTGGTATTCCAAAGGATTCTTGCCTCGTAGGTGAGGTGTTTCATCTCCAAAACATATATATAGTATATCCAAATCAAATAGCAAACGGTCCTGAGACCGAGTATATTAAAACCAATAGCAAACGGTCATATGACCGGGTATATCAAAACCAAGGGTTATATATAAGGTACCACTTATATATCAAAATACAAAACATACTTACATAAAAGTATGATTTTCAAAATATTTATCAAATCCATAATGACATGATTTGCAAAACCAAGTATACAAACAATCAGTCATTTTACCAAAAATGAACTTCAGAATTTATTTCTGAAATATACCGAAAATATAATATAATCGAATTATATTATTTCAAAAACAATTCATCTTTTGCCGAAGCACAAAATCTTTTAAAACAGAGTATCACTACTCTTTTCCAAAACCCATATGGTTTTCCAAAAATCATTCAATAACAAACAAGTCCTCACATAGACCAGATTTTAGGATTCTCAATCCTTTAATTATTCCAGTTTACATTCTATGGTGATAGCACAACCAAAAACATATAATTCGAAGAGACACAGCCTATGTGTCT
>CAODLS011281217.1:0-11116 GCA_948243855.1 Flueggea neowawraea | reverse complement strand
TCTATGGATTTTGTCCTTGGATTGCCTAAAACTCGAAAAGGTTGTGATAGCATTTTTGTTGTGGTTGATAGATTTAGTAAAATGGCTCATTTTATCCCATGTCATAAAACTGATGATGCTAAGTTGATTGCTGATTTGTTTTTTAAAGAAGTCGTACGTTTGCATGGCATACCAAAGAGCATTGTTAGTGATCGAGATGTTAAGTTCTTGACTCATTTTTGGCGTGTGTTGTGGGGGAAGCTAGGAACTAAATTGTTGTTCTCAACTACTTGTCATCCTCAAACTGATGGGCAAACTAAAGTAGTTAACCGAACCTTGATTACTTTGCTTCTGGCAATCATTGAAAAAAACATTAGGACTTGGGAGGATTGTTTACCATTTGTGGATTTTCCTTACAATAGGGATATTCATAGCACTACACATTGTTCTCCATTTGAGATTGTTTATGGTTTTAATCCACTTTCTCCTATTGATTTATTGTCATTGCCCTCTAATGAATTTGTCAATGTTGATGCTAATTCTAAGGTAGATTTGGTGAAGAAGTTACATAAACATGTTAAGGAGATAATTGAAAAGCAAAATGCTAAAGTAGATTCTCATGTGAACAAAGGAAGGAAGCCTATGATTTTCAACCTGGAGATTGGGTTTGGGTGCATTTTCGCAAGGAGAGGTTTCCACTTCAAAGGAAATCTAAGCTCCACCCGATGGGAGATGGTCCTTTTCAAATCCTTGAAATGATTAATGATAATGCTTACAAAGTTGACCTTCCAGGTGAGTATAATGTTAGTGCTTCATTTAATGTTGCTGATTTGAGTCCTTTCGATGTAGGAGATGCTTTAGATTTGAGGACGAATCCTTTTGAGGAGAGGGGGAATGTTATGGAGCACCCTGCCGTTCAGAGTCCACATGGTCATGTCGAAGAGCTTCCAAACGATTTTTTGCATGGGCATGTCAAAGAGGATTCTCGGCCAAAGCTTCAAGACCAGCGTGGTTCTAATTCAGTTAGCATGCCTCCAGGACCCATAACAAGGTCTCGATCAAAGAAGATTCAACAAGCAATGATACATCATCTACAAGGCTTGGTGAACACGACTAGTGAAGGATTACAAGGCCACCAAAGTCTTGGAATAATTTCATCTCAATTCCAATACAACTTAATTCAAATCCAAGTCCATAATGGGTTTAATTAGGTGTAATTTAAGTGGGCTGGCCGAATTTGTTTTGGCATAAATTAATTGACTATTTTTATGTATTTAATTTTTATGGCAAGTAACATATAGTTAGGAGTCATAGTCTATCAAGGACAGCTATTGTAAGGCTATTTAAACCATTCATAGCTGAATGTATCAGGAGACTTTTTGATGAAATTAAACCCTAAAATCCGAGATTGATTGTGCCTTTGTGTTCTTGCATAGAATACATGTCATTAAGGAACATTAAAGGAGCTTGATCACCTTCTTGTGAAGTGTTTCGAAATTGAAATTCTGAAATGAGTTTTCTTTATTTTAATTCCTTGATCATTCACCTAAGTAATTTGATATCTAACCATCCTTAGGGGTTGAAACCGAATTGTTGTTGGGGGTTTTCATGTTAATGTGTTGGGAGTCCGAATACTCAAGAGGTTCTCAAGCTTATTCGTGGAGATTCTCGTATCAGAGTTTATTAGTTGATCCTACTTCACGTCGATTGCAAGCCAACCTGCTAAAACAAACACAGTAGAAGCAACGTTGGAAACATAACAAACAGAAGGTAATGACTCATCTTGAGGAATTTAGCATGATTAGTTCCCTGAGAAGTTAGAATTTCCAGTGTTTAGCACAAAATAGTCTAGTACAAACTATAAAAAACCAACCCAAAATAGTCTAGTGGACTCCCTCTGAACCTATAAATACCCAAATCAACAATGCCCTCACTACAACTTAACTTAATCCACTATTAAATACATTCCCTAAACCTTACAACCAAACTTAAACCATTTGCTTGTTGCTTAGAATAATATGAAAAATCAAGCAGATATGCATCGTAGGGATGTCAAATTCGTAGTTGTGGACTTGGTCTATTTAAAACTCAGACCTTAAAGGCAACATTCTCTCATTCTAAAAGAAAATGAAAGGTTGGCCCCATGATACTTTGATCCATATACGATGTTGCAACGAATCGGTAAGGTCGCCTAAAAGTTGGATCTTCGCTCTTATTCCAATGTTGACTCGGTTTTTCATGCATCACAACTCAAAAAGGTGATGGGGAAACCTACTCTTACCTAACCTGTTCCCCTTAAATTGCTCATTGAAATGGAGCGGAATGCTAAGCTTAAGGAAGTTCTTACTTTTTGAAGGCTGCTAACTGAGAGGTTTTGGTTCACTTGAAAAGTCTTCCTGCTTTCGATGCTATGTGGGAACTAGTTGATTCATTTTTGTTTGTTAATGTTGAGTCCTTTATTTGTTAATGTGAGGAATGTGTGAGTGTCTTTAGTGTTCACATGGAAAAATTTGTTATGCATCAACAGAATAAAAGTGAGATAGAGAGTATGCGAGCTCCTGGTACTGTGAGATTTGGTAGACAATTTAATTTATCAGGGGAAAGAAGGTGGCCTCTCAAAAGCCACTAAGCGCCATCTAGTATTGTACTTGTTCTTAGCTCTTTTTTTAACTGGAATTAATCTTCATTAATTACTCAAATGCATAACTTAGTACAAGGCACATAATATTCTGGAAGAGTAATAACATTTCTTGCAAGCCTATGTGCTACAACATTCTTCAAACTATTGACAAACTCAACCCTAACATCAAGAAGAGAAGAAACAATTTCTCTACAGTCAGCAATAAGCACACCAAAATATAAATCATGCACCTCCAAAGAAGCAATAGCATCAATTGAAATCTATGAATCCTATTCATCAATGATATTACCAAGCCGCAACTCTTTTACCCAACTCAAGACCTCCCTAATACATAATGCTTCACCAATTTTTAGCTCTAGATAATAAGGCAAACATTTAGAGAACACCGCCACTCCCACACCATTCGAATCTCAAAAGACCGCACACGTAGTAGTGATTCCCAAATTCGGAAGACAAGAAGCATCAGTATTAGCCTTGAGCCAATCACAACCAGGAGGATTCCACACCCCATCCCTAGGAGAACAACCAGCCTTGGAAAGAGCCCCCCAGATTCAACTCCCCTCCTAGCCCCTAACCACTCCGACTTCTTCAGGTGGCAAATCCTCACCACCAAGTCTAGATTCTTGTAGGCATTTCTCCATACTACCTCATTTCAATTCCTCCAAATTGCCCAACATAACCTTCAAAACCATTCCACTTCGGTGCAAGTCAACACATCAACAACAACCTTAAACTACTATGCAAAAGAATTAAAGAGACTACCATCAACACTAATACCCGATAGAAACCAAACTGTCCTTGCAAAAGAACAACCACCAAGGTAGTGAATAGATGACTCCAAATGCCACCCATGAACATCACAGGTGTTGGAGATTTTCCGGTCTTGCCTTGAGCTAAGTTATGAGAATTGAGAAGCGAAAATGAACACAATGATTTAGAGTGGTTCGGTCAACCTTGCCTAAGTCTCACTTAGACTTTTTACTATTTGGATGATTGATTACGGTTTAATCCAATAAGGCCAAGTATAAAGAGATTGATTCCCGACTCAACCTTCAAAGCCACATTCACCTTCAAGCTAAGTGAGAACTCTTATAATAATTGTTTCCGGTTCAAGAATAAACTAAGTTTAGGATCTACCATTGATTCCAACCTCACAAAACTCTATGTTTGTAACAAGTAATTCACTCACCAATTAGATTTAGAGCAATTGATACAAGTAGAAAGAATGACAAATAGGCACAAATACACTTGTATCACAATAGACAACTTGATGCTATGAAAGTGATAGAAAATATGTTTGGAAATAGTGTCTCTTGTCTCCTGCCACGTTCTGAATGTATTTATACCTTCCCAAAGATTTTTGGCCGTTGTGCATTGATTTGTAGCCGTTGGAGTGTGAAATCTATCTTATTTTCTTTCCTTTTCAGTGCTTACTCAAGTAACAAAAGACTCTACTCGAGTAACTCTAACTTTGACATTTAGTGTTGAAATTCTGCACTTGACTTACTCAAGTAACAAATTTCTCTACTCGAGTAATTGATGAATTTTGACCGTTGCATGCTTGTTTCCTTCCATATTTGACTAAATTCCCTCAGATCTCATTTATCATAAAGGCTGCTTACTCGAGTAACAATTTCCTGACTCGAGTAACTTCCAAATCAATGCATTTTCTATTTTCAGCACTTACTCGAGTAACATTTTTCTTACTCAAGTAACTCTCATTTTCAGCATTCGCATATTCGAGTAACTTCATCTTACTCGAGTGACTTCAATAATCAGTTGCTTTCTAGAACTTGAACTTACTCGAGTAACTATGTTTCCTACTCGAGTAACTCTTGAAATTTTGTCTTTTGGCATTTCTTTTCTTCCTAAGTTTTATTTATCATCAAAACATAAGAGGATCCGAATGTGAATCTCTCTTAGTTCAACAACAGGGAGCACGAACATTGACAGACTTTTCCATCAATCTTTCCTTTGTAGGCAACAAATCTCTTACCGCTAGCCACATAAAATTCCTAATACACCCGGCAAATTAAGGGTCCACAACTTCTTCCACATCCATAAGTCTTGCACATCAAGGTTTGGAGGACTCCCAACTAAACATTTATAGCCTGATTTTACAGAGAAGCAACCTTTGCTTTCCAATGCCCAATAAATCTTATCATTCTGCAAGTTTAGGCTAAGAGGAATTTGTAAATTAAATTAGCATCTCTAGTATTGAAGGTGCTCCTTAACTTACAAATATCCCAGCTTCGTTCACAAATAAACTCAGCAACACAGGTAGTACTTATATTGGGTAGCAATTCAGTCGAGACTAAAGGATTTTCCGGATCCCCCAACCACGCATCCCAGCCAACAACAATAGAATTCTCATTACCAACCCGCCACCTACATCCCTTCCTAATGAGAGATTGAGCTACAAAAATACTACGCCAAGAAAATCTTGGGTTGTGACCCAATTTGACATTAATAAAATCCGACGATGGGTAGTATTTTGCTTTAAGAACTCGCGAAACAAGAGCATATGGCGTAGTGATAAGCCGCCAAGCCACTTTTCCAATGAAAGCCATAATCAGTTCATGAATCTTCCTAAACTCGTACCCTCCATGGCTCTTAGGAGAACATAGCCTCTTGTAAATCATCCATCTGGTGCCTCTCCTACCTCCAGAATCCCAGCAAAAGCTGTTAAGTATTTTTTCAATCTTCTCACACAAGCTTTTGGGAAGAAGAAAGGCTCCAAACACATAGATAGGTAATGCCAATCATACACTCTTAATCAAAATCTCATTGCCATCCCTCAAAAGACATTTTGTATTCCATCCATTAATCGCCCGCTCGCTCTTTAACATATGAAAAAATTTCTCTTTTGTTCCTCCCAACTTCAGCAGGTAATCCCAGGTACTTGTGAAATGTTTCAGTCTCCCTCACTCCCAAGATGTTTGATATCTCCCTCCTCAGCTCAAGAGAGCAATTTTTACTATATTTGATTGCAGACTTTTCAACATTAACTAGTTGTCCAGAAACCCTCTCATACATCATTAAAACTTCTCTAACCACTTCAGCCTATTATTTACGTGCTTGGAAGAATAAGCAGCTATCATTTGCAAAAAAACAAATGAGAAATAGTCGGTGCACCCCGCCCAATTCTCTAGCCTTGGATCAGACCATCCCTTTCTTTCTTCCTAAGTAGCGCTGATAAACCCTCTGTGCACAGAATAAATAAATAAATAAATAAATATGGAGAGAGTGGGTTGCCTCGCCGAAGTCCTCGACTCGAAAGATTGGGTCCCAACAAACCAGCTTCACCTTTCACCCAAAACCGAGTTGACCTAGCACAACTCATCAATAACTCCACCCATCTTCCACTAAAGCCCCAGCTTGAATAAAACCTGTCTCAGAAAATCACATTTGACTCGGTCATAAGACTTACTCATATCCATTTTCAGAGCAACAAAACCCATACGCCTTCTAGTTCATTTATTCAAGAAAGCTAAATCTCAAAAGTGATCAAAACATTATCGGTAATAAGTCTTCCTAGTACAAATGCACTTTGATAATCTGACACCAGAAAACTCAAAACAGCTTTAAGCCTATTAACCATCATCTTCACAATTATCTTATACAACACTTGGCACAATGAAATAGGTCTGAGATCAGACATTCGTGTAGCATTCTTCACTTTTGCGATCAAAACAATCATGGTCTCTCCAAGCTCCTCCGGAATTCTACCACTCTCTATAACACCAATACAATAATTTGCAACCTCATCCCCAATAATACTCCAGAATTTTTGAAAAAAGCATGGATTGAGACCATCAAGGCCAAGGGCTTTATTTGGTCCCATAATGAAAACGACATTCCAAACATCCTGTCTAAAAAATGGTTCCTCCAGATACGTCAACTCGGAATCATCATCAAACAACCACTCAATATGATTGAAACGCTTCCTGGCCGAAGCTCTGAAATGGAAAAATCTGAAATTTCTATCCCCATCCCGAAGTCAATGCACTTTGGCGAGTTGCCTCCAGTAGGTTTCTCTCTGTTTTAACACCCCAAAAAACTCCCTTCTAGCCTTCTTATACTCCTCCACCTGCTGCATATTGTTTGCCTACCGAAGAGACTTTAGCTATCTCTTCAAGCCGTTAATTCTGGTGTTAACATGTTACCCCACTTTCCGATCTCCTCAGCATAACCATAGATTCTAGTCACTGTATTCTCACTAGCTAAATTCTCCCATGCCTTACGGGCTACATCCACACTTCCCACTTCATAAGCCCATACATTTTAAAACCGAAAAAATATGGGTCTTCTGATGCCATTTTGAGGAGAGCTCTCAAGGAAAAGAATACAAAGATATGAGCAAACTCCATCCAAATTCAAAACCCTAGCATTCCAGAATATATTTTTCCAGCTTCTATTGTCCAATATACGGTCTAATCTTTCCTCCACCCACGAATCACTGCCCTTACCTCTTTCCCATGTGAATCTGTAGCCTTCCATGCCAAGATCCTCAAGCATACAATCGGACACAACAAGTCTACACCCCTCAACGCACCAATTGGGCTGCCGAACCACACCCCTTTTCTCCCAATGCAATAGAAGATCATTGAAATCTCCCCCACATGCCCAAAGAAGACTCGAATCTCTGGCCAAAATGCAAAGAAGATTCCATGAATCTCTTCATCTCGCCCTCTCAGGATGCCCATAGAAGCTAGTTAAACGCCAATTCCTATCCCCTTTCAGTAATACAGGCATCTATATGGTTTGCAGAAGAGCTCAAAATCGATATTGAAACACCGTCGTTCCACATTAATGAGAGTCCTCCACCTCTGTTCACGGGCTCGACCCAAAACACTCCCTCTAAGCCCAACTGTTGCCTAACCCACTCCACCTGAGGCCCTCTAACTTTTATTTCAACGGATTTTTAGAATGGACCAAGTCCATTAAGACCTGAACTGACCGTGGATTGCCCAACCCACGAAAGTTCCAGAATATGCAACTCATTGTGATCAGCGGGACTGGCCAACACCACCAGTACTCGTCTTGGGCCTGTTTTTTGTCACGACCCGCTTTGACATTTATTTTCAATTAATTCTTTTTCCTTAATCAGCAGCCCATACAGCTCACAAACCGACCCATTTTTTTCCTTATCACTCCCTTCCACCCTCCTTCATTTCACTTCATTCACTTCAAGCCCATTCACCAACCCAAAATCACATGTACTATTTTCAATGGAACATTTTTCTACATCCATAGAGCTCCCCACCTTACTCTATTTGTTCAACCATCTTATCGTCATTAATGCTTGTCTGAGAAACACACTTTCCTAGGCCATCTTCCCCATCATTTATCTGAACCATATATTTAGTCCCTTCACTTTTCTCCATGTCAGCCAACTGCCCTTCCACTACATGCGCCGCCTGCTTAGGCACACCAATTGTGTAGCACCCGCTTAATTTAGACAAATATATGAAAATGTTATTTTATTAACTTTATTTATTTATCTATTGATCACATTATACATCATCATCACGTAAACTCAGCGTTGTAGTTATACATATAAACAACAAAATTTTATATTTTACTTAATCATTTTCACATACTTTATATTACTGCTAATATTTAAAGTGAAGTGTGAGGAGAATATCGCATACTGACACAACTTGACTCAACTGAAAATTGCTGATTTGATGATGAAATCACAACAAAATGGTTCTGCATCTGAAAAAAATGCAAAGGGATGAGCCTACAACTCGGTAAGTGAATAATTATCACAACATATATACTTATTTGTAACATAACTTGACAATTTCCAATCATTACAGGCACAATAGATTCCTATTTATTCTTAATTAAGTTTTATTATAAACAAATAGTAAATAGTTCATCTCAGTTCAAGTCACATGATCTCAGTTAATCTATACATATCAAAGTATAGAACTTCTTGTATTTTACTTGTTTTATGAAGGTAAATAAAATGTTTTTTTGCCTTATAAAGTTCTATTCTTATCTCTCCCTCTTTAAAGCTAAAACACCATAACTATTCATGAGAATATCTCCACTTCATCAAGCAGAAAGATCAAAATAAATAATTATCAACCATCCGAATTCATTATCTCCATCTTAATGCATACCAAGTCACTTCCATATCACATCCTTATTTAATAATCATGAGAGAACAATATAGACAAGTAATCACACCATAACAATCAGAAAGTATCAACACATACTTATTTACATTTTAACACATATCATCTTACATCCATCAATAGGAATCATTTCTTAATAATTGCTTACAAATTGTGACACAATATACTCCCTCATCATCTTCTCCTCCTCCACATGTATTAGCGAACCTTTATTTTTAATCAGATAGAGCCAATGGCTGATCACACAGCTATGCCCAGGGTTAAATATAATTTGCTTATAAAGAATATCACACAGAGCAAATGACTAATCACACAGCTATGTCAAATGCCAATATAAACGGGGTCGCATCCACATGTCTCACTTCCTTCCTTTCACATTTTTATTGATCCCCATTATGTAAAAAAATATTAAGAGAAGGTCAAACAGTTAATCAACAAGGTATCACCACACACTCCCCAAATATAACAATATTGTCAACAACACAATAATAAAATACATAGAATACATCAATTCATATTCTTTTCGACATCCCAATCATATTCATGAACAAAATGTTCAAGTTAAGTAACCCATCTCAATACAATATTTTGTACACATATTTTTCATAATCGCCCTCTAAAGCACATAATACTTCATACTTATACTATAACCACACCATCATACAAATGAACCATGTCAAAACATTTGCATGTTACATATCCACATCTTATTCATAACATCATGAAACTCTAGTCAATCTATCTTTCTTATCAACTTATTTCTATCACAAATAGTCACATTACCACTTTATTTAATGCACAGGAAATATTAAATATAAGAATAGGTCATGCTAATTATAAACTTACTTCAACCCCTAGCACGTCAAGGTTCTTGGAATATCCTCGGCTCCTCCACTTGTTCCTTTGCTCCTAATAATTTCAAATATATGTTTATTTGATATCCCCATGAATATTTCATAAAATTAATCACACATGCTTATGATTTTCTGTTAAGTAAATGCTTAACGTTAATCTGAATAGCTCCCCTATTTTGTCTTTAAAATTATCTCAAACATTATGTACCAATTATGCTCAAGTGTGTCTAGTTTCTTTTAAAACAAGAATCACACGAATTGGACCTCTAGAATTTAAATTATGCCATTTTTTGTACAACTAGGTCAGATCTCGTTACACAATATAGCAGTACAATGTTTGTCCGATATTCATAACCTTATTGCAGCAATTAGTCTCTGATCAAAACTAAAAAATTTTATAAGACATATTAAAGTTTCCATAGCATCAAAAATCAGTAGAATTGAAGCTACATAACTCGAGATAATAGCTAAACAAGATGATTGTTTCATCCAGTACTTTGACAGCCCTGCTACCCGAATTCCAAACTCATGAAATCATTCCTAATGGACATGCTTATGACAAAATCAATGGATTATCATGCTGATAATATCTAATATTTTTAGATTATTTATGAAATTCTTCTTGCTTCTAAATATCACATAAACCCTAACTTAGAAAGCAATTAAATCATGTGATAAAGTAAAGAACTTACCAAAAAAATTCTCTAGCTTATGATGTATTCTTGAATCCTCTAATCCTTCTTTAATTGTACAGAAATTTTGATGCAGAATATAAATCTCTCTCTCTCTCTCTCTCTCTTCTTCTTCTTCTTCTTCTTCTTCTTCCTCTCTTCTCTTTTCTTTTTCTAGAAAAATGTTCTCTACAACTCCACCTTTTTCTCTCTCTTAGTCTTTATATAAAAAATTTCATCCAATTACTAAAGAGCACATTTCCACCATCCTCCTCCAAGGAACACCTTTAATGAACATCCTGTTAGTGTAAGCCCTAGCCCCAAATACATTGTATCCATATTATATTTTATATATAAATATTATGATGCATTATTTTATCTCATTATTATTCATGTGCATACTTAATTTGATAAAACATATACGAATAGTGATTCTGCTTAAGTTATCAAATATGTGATTTGGATAGTAAAATCTTGAAGTATAAAAGAATAATATTCTAAATATTTCTAGTCGATTATTATCATGGGAGTGACAATAAACCAATACTAGTATGTACTCTGTGAGATGATCATGTTTTAATGGTCATAGGATATGAGATATGAATCAGAGAACATAAGAACATGTTAGAGAACAGTGTTTTGGATCGATCCGCTTATGAGAATACTACATGGTTGAATGGTCATAAGTATTCCTCATACAACACTTATACTTGAATCCCTTGACCTGAAATCACTATGGATTCTTGAGTGATTTCTCGTATACTTTGACATAAGTCTAACGTTATTTTTAATGAGTAACAATTATGGGTATGATTGGATATG
>CAODLS011281209.1:0-12698 GCA_948243855.1 Flueggea neowawraea | reverse complement strand
TCAGTCTCACTTATCAAGTGGCCCGTGATATCTTCTCTCTTTACGAGAGTGGCAATTCCTTCACTTCACTTATGTTTCAAAGCGTGACTCGTGGCATACCCAACCATACCCATACTAGTCAACCAGTTACGGTCACGTTAGTCGTATGTCAAAGTATACGACAAATCACCTAAGAATCCATAGAGATTTTAGGTCGAAGGGTTCGAGTCTAAGCGTTGCACTAGAAATACTTATGACATGCTACCATGTTGTATTCTCGTGAATGGATCAATCCAAATACACTGTTCACTAACATTTATCTATATACTCTGATCAATATCTCATATCCTATGATACGTAAAACAGGATCATCTCAAAAAGTACATACTAGTCCTCATTCATTGCTATTCCCATGACGATGATTGACTAGGGATTTTTAGAATAATGTTCTTTTACGGATTAAGGTTTTACTATCCACAAACCCTACTCTTATTTATCAAAACAATCCTAGCTCACAATAAAGAAAAAAAAAAAAAACATTAGTAAAAAGTATTGTCCCAAAAGAACAAAATTCGAGACAAACACAAAAAAAAATCTAAGATGCTTCACATGCAATCTTCGCAATCTTGGTTGAAGCAATACAAATAAATTTTAGATGGACAACGACAACACAACTTTGCGATGTCGATAATCAGAAATCTGAGATGACAACATGAAGTTGGCGAACCGATGAAACAAGGCTACTCGAACAAAGACAAAAAGAGATAGGTTGAGAGAGAATGAATTATGCCAATAGAGAGAAAGATGTTAGAAAGAGAAACACAACCAAATAAGATAATGGATGCTCAAGATTAAAGAAGAGTAAGCAATGTGAAGTCTGTGTATGGAGGAGCTCCATCAAAGTTGAAAAGATAAAAAGAGTAAGATGGTCTTCGGACTTGCGTTAGAGAGAGAATGTGGGAGATGTCGATTGTGTCTTGACTAGTTAGAATTTATAATTAGGACTTGTTTGGTTTATCCTCTTAACTTCCCAGGAATTAAATTTTAGGGCAATTACATTAGCGGTTAGTGACATATATTTTAATCTCTTATCACACCACTAAGCTTTGAAAGGCTCATTGTGCGTCCTTGACTATCAACACCATCAACCCATACTAATAGGATGTCAACTTTGATTATATAGCATGTGTCCACACATGCCAACGTAATTGCAATACTATTATGCCCTTTCTCTATGTTTGTTTCTCTCTCTATCTCTCTCACTCATCACTCTTTGTCTTTTTCTCTCTCTTTCTCTTTCACTCATCACCGTCTTCTACTCAATCTCTCTCTCTCAAACTTAATAGACCCTCATTCAAGAGTACCATAGCACCATATTACTCAATGAAACTTAAATCCAACACAAAAATCATGATTGAAACTTCTGGATAGTCCTCAATCGTTTAAAAATTTCACAATTAATCAAGACCACCGTCCTAGGACAATCACAATTCACAACTTCAGGACAGTCGATCTCCCATGCCAATGCTATCGTCTCTTGTCTTCCTTGCTGCCATCATCGTTGTCACTATATCTTCTTTTCCTCAAAGAATCTGACCCTTTGACCACCGTCTCTTCTTTTCCTTATTGCCATCATCATTGCCGTTATCTCTTCTCTTCCTCGATGGCGGCGGTAAATGGCTTGTAGTGGTGTAGGTTCTTTTATTGTTTAAGTGATGGGATTTTTGGTTGATTGAATGTCAATAGAGTGGGATTAATGTGACGTTGATGAGGATGAGGAAATAGAAACCAACTGCCTCTGTTTTGGGGTTTTTTCGTCTCTTTGTCACTCACCATCATCTTCTCTCTCTACCTCGCTCTTTTCCCTCTTAGTCTCACTCTCTCTCCATTGCATTCCCCATCACATTGATTTCCTATCACCGTCGCTCTCTCTTTTTCCCTCTCAGACCTTGAAAACCCTTTTCGTAACAGACCTTTCTCTTCAATGACTTTGAAAAATGTTGGAATGTAGAATGACGGCTGAGACATGGTCTAAGGTTTTGTAATGGTGTCGATGGAAGAATGCGAGAGACTGAGAGATGCCAAGAGTTTGACTGGTGCATAATCTTTAGAAAGACCGAGAGAAAATGAGAGAGAGTGTGAGAGATGGAGAGAGAAAAGATAGAAATTAGAGAGAGAGAGTAAAAGAGAGAGAAAAGAGTGGAGAGAGTGTGTGAGGTGAGAGAGAAAGGCAGATAGGAAAAATGAGAAAAAATTAAAAATAAAAAGAATAAGAGGGTATATTAGTACTTTTACATTTTCTGTTAAGAAAGTTGACGGTGTTAATAGCCAGGGACTTAATAGAAGTCTTTTGAAAATTAAGTGGCGTGATAGGAGATTATGATATATCTTAGGAACGCTAATGTAATTGCCCCTTAAATTTTTTGACTGTTTTAAATGACTTTTTGGGAAGTGTCAATTCTTTTGTTTGGATCATACACTTACTTTCCTGGAAGAAAATAGAAAATGTCAATAACGTCCTTATTATTATTATTATACTATACTTTGTAAAATAAGCCACTTTAAAAAATAATATTTTTAAAACAAAAGCTTGACAAAAAATTATTAAAACATTCAAGAAATTGCCATATTTAACAAATTTATTAAAGAGAAATTAATCCATTGGTAGAAGAACTAAAAATATTTAATTCTTTGGTTTGTTGTTTTTAACATCTTTATTAAAGAAAAAATAATTAAATGATAGAAGAGATAAAAAAATATTTAATTTAGTATAAGAAGAAGAAAATACATAAAAAATAAGTTGAAGCAAGAAAACAAGTAAATAAATTAACCCGTAGATATTATAGGAAATTTGAGTCAAATATGCTAAGAAAAAACGTCCTAACTCCATTCTTAAGTCATTTCCTAATATCAAGAGGAAGTCAACTAGTATACTTTTTCAAAGAATTTGTTTATGTTGAGTTCAGTTTTGATATGGTGAATGTGAAACATCCATGAAAAATGTGCAAAGTTGAAAACTTGTTGATATTCATCAATAAGACACTTTAATGATCATTAAAGCTGGCTAAGGAATGTCAAAATGGAAACAACACACGCTAATGTACCAGCAACACGCACTAATGAATAAATAATATACATTGCTAATACTCTGATGTTCTTGAATTCTTATGGACAACACTAAGGTTCGCTAATGATTAAGAGCACACATTATCGAAGGAGTGTTCTAAAGGAATGTTAATGGTATCAAGAACGTCAGCTGTTGATCAAAGGTTAAATCTTTGGAGAACTGATCAACAAACGTTAGAGATGAACTACACATATAGGTGGAGCTTCAAATGAAGACAAATATGAGATGCTAATATGGATTTGATTCAGAATATTCTCTAAGTATTGACGTGGATTTCAAAGGAGCAATCTTGATTAGATCTTTCAGCGAATGTCGAAAAGGCAGCAATGCACGTTGATGAACATCTGAGTGAAAGTTCATATTCTAGAATGAGGAACAAGGCACGCTAATCATTCAATAAGGAACACTAAAGTGGTGATCAATGCATGTTAATGACTATCTAGGCATGTTAATGACTATCTAGGCATGTTAATGAAAGGCATTTTTCAACCAGAAACACTGCAACTTCAACAAGGCATGTTGATAGCCAACAACACACGTTGATATCTGAAGCATACTTGAAAAATGTGTGTTAATAGGGAACAACGCACGTTAATAAAAATGATGTCAATTAAAATAGAATTTTCCATTCTCTCACAACGGCTACTTCGAGGCTCCAACGGCTATATTCTTAAGAGTGACAATAAATAGACGTCCAAGGTCAGAATATAAATGAGACATACCCTTGCTAAGAATTGCTATTCACTTTATCTCTCTTCTTTACCTTTTAAACCCATTTGAGCTATTTACTTGCAATCTTATTGTTGTGTTGGTGAGCTTTAATCTGTTATACCTTTGGGGTTTTTATCTTTAACAAGCAAGGTTGCTTGCTTGGGGTAGATATGTTTTCTTGTTAAGCCTTAGAAAAATAAGAGTGGTTGCTAGTGAGCCTTAGAAAATTAGAGGTGTAGGTTTTGTGGTTTGTTACCTACAAAAACTAGAGGTTTGGTTTGCTTATTTTGTCTTGAAACTAGTGGTTTCGGTTTTCTAGTTGAGCCGGAAAAAAATAGGGATTTCATTTGATTTTTTTCTCCATAAAACAAGGTGTAACGGTTTGCTTATTGATCCCACAAAAACAAGTATTGTAAACGGTTTCCCTCCACCCGTAAGTGCGAAGATAGTAGATTGAAATTCTCTAGTGGATCTAGAGGAGTGGACGTAGGTCAAGGAGAACCGAACCACTATAAATATTCGGCTTTGATCTCTCTCTTCCCTTCTTTCTTTACTTTGCATTTGATTTATGTTGTTGTGTATGGATTGGATCTTTAGTTTCATTGCTTCGGCATTCAACTTGATTTTAGTTTAAAAATAAACTTTGTTGTTTATTTTAGTTTGCAGAAGATTTTCAAAAAAGTTTTTTTAACTTGATAAAAATCCAATTCACCCCCCTCTTTGAGTGTCATTGCTATTAGGACCGAGTTTTCAGTTTAACCAAGCAAAGAAAATTTTCAACTTCCCGAGAAGTTGTGCCTCTTCCTCCTATTCAATGCCATCCAAGTAAGCCTTTAGTGTTTTTGGTCGATACAGTCATTTAAGGTCTATTCGGTTAAAAGTAAACCTCCTACTCACTGCAAACCATGGAAGCCCTTAGTGTTTTTGGTCAATATAGTCATTTAAGGTATATTCGGTTAAAAGCATATTAAACCTCCTACTCACTCCAAACCAAGTAAGCCCTTAGTGTTTTTTATTTAAGGTATATTTGGTTAAAATTTGAGTAAACCGAATGTTCCCTTAATTTTCTTATAAGAAAGCTAAAAGGACAGTGCTGCCTTTGGCTCGAAATTGCAAAAATGTGCCAAAGAGTTTATAATTCTCCTAAGCCGAGAATTGCAAATAGTCTAAACAAGATTTGCACTCAATGAATCCAACTTCATTAATCAAACAATTTAGATTGATCAAAGGGACATAAACCATTCACTATGGGTCTCTTGCTTCATTAGCAACAATAGCAATATCACAATGCCAAAAACTTAGAAAGAGGTGATCACACAATCAATGATGACAATAAAGTTGAGAAATGAATATTGGAGGCACTAATCATTGCTAAGGACACTGGAAAATAATAGAGAACAATGACTGAAGATACTTAAAAATAACTAAGTTTGGGACTCATGTTTTGTAAGGGGTTGGTTTGTGAAATTGGTTGCAGCTCCTTTCTATTGTTGTTCTTTGCCAATTTATATTGTTATAGCTCGCAGTATTTCTATCTTCTAAGATTTCAGTCATTTAATCTTGATTACATTGATTCCTCCAAGCTTTGCTCTACTACCTTCTAGGAGACTTCACATTCCTTCTCTATGCTTTAATCTATGGTAACTTCATAAAGCTAGCTTTCCTTATGTTTTTATCACCAGATCGAGATTTGTGGGTCCAAGATCCTCATTAACATTCACGCCTTGCTCTTATTTGTTCTAGAACTTTGGTTTCCTTCCGCCGCCCTGATTTGTAGTGACTGGGAGCACTTGCCTTCTGTGATTTGTTTTGCTTCTCAAGGGAATAACTATTCCCAGTGATGATTACTTCTTTGCTGCTCACCAGTGTCCATTCTTCTAGGTCATCATCCATTTCAGCTGGTCATGCCTTTGGACTTTTATGTTATTTGGGCCACTTGTACAATTCAGCCCCACCTATTTGACCAAGACCAGAATTATACCTTAACAAATTTCCCTTTGCACATGTGATCATCATAATAATCTCGCACATGGAGAATTTATCATTCCAGGACAAATGGCTCTTATTGCCTTTAAGAGCAAAAGCAACCTATTTAGGCTCAATGGTACACCAAGTTCCCTACTATGCGTAACTAGAAAACTGTTCAATTAATTGCTAACTATCTTCAAAGATTCAAACCGGAGATCTTAAATTCCCCTTCGCCTAAAAAATTGCTAGATTGTGCCCTGAACTTTTAGCTTCAAGCCTACATCTCTTATCAAATCTAACGGTATAAAGGAGCTCAATAAATAATGCCAAACCACCTGGTACAAAACCCACTTCAGATCCTTTAGAACTCATAAACATACTGCAGCACCTGCCTCTCTCACTTACATTTCACCGTCATCAACACGTCTCTCTGAGACTTCAACTAGTGCAACTTCCAAAGCCGCACTGCCTCAGTTGGTGGTTGCCTCCATTTTTGCCGCCATCCCACTCTCGGCTTTCAACGCTAGTACGACACTATCCTTGTCTTTTGCTCCATCACCCATTATTTCATTCCAGGTTTTCTATCACTGACGTGGTAAGCTTTAATTCTCCTCAGTATGTTCCCTATTTTGATTTTTTGCTTACTCTATTTTGATAGAGGACATTTCCCCTACAATGTTTCTATGAAATGCTTTTGAATCACAAAATGCCTCCTTTTTTTTCATTCTTGACTGGATTTAAGCCTTCAAAAGGAGTGGCACAATCCTCTGGCTTATTTGGACTTGGCTTTTCTTGAGCTTCCTGCAGACCCACTCTCAAGCTATAAAGGGCTTACCCCAAGGCATTGAATGCTACCAAAATTACCATTGCTCAAGTTTTACAAATGAAAGCCTACTTGATGGAGCCCCCTTACTATGAAGTTGCCTTAGATGCCACCAAAATGTCAGGGCCTCTCTGCATCACCCTATAACAGAAAGAAAAACCCTCCCTCCTATAGAAGAACATCCCCTAGGTCCATACTTCTTTTATCAACTCTGTTGGTCCTATGCCCTCTGACCATTCTCTTATGAAAACCTTCAAAGAAGACGTTGAACACTACCGTTAAGGGGACCCTCACTGTGAGCAGCTCATTGAAAAAATTGTTGAATGCGCCACCAATTATGACCACAAACAAGAAACCATTTCTCATCATAAACAAGAAATTTCACGTCTTCAAGCCAAGATTGTTTCTTTAAATTCTTAATTAGAAGATTACCTAACCGTGGTCAAAACCTTGGAGCCAAAATTGCACTTCCTAGATGCTACTAGAGTAGAGGAATGAGAATGTCTAGCAACCCATGCCTCTGAAGTTAGGGCTACAAAGGAAAGGATCAAAGTTGCCAAGCTGAAGGTGGTGGACTGTCAAATACAATGGAAGGAGTTAGCCCAAATTGACCTTTCAGACTTACAACTTCTTGCTCTCTACTTGTTATGTCTTTTGATGGAGGCTTCATAAAAGCCAAGCCATTGCGATGTTTGTAGGAACAAGTCCTTTGGGGTAAAATTTATATTTTGTGACTTACTTAATATTTGCAACAAGTCCCCCAGGGCATTTTATTTTGATATATGCATTGTTTTTGTCCTTTGTTTTGTGCACAATTTTTATCATCTTGCAATGTTAAACATCAACAAAAAAGAGATAGGTTCTTTGTTGAAGCAAAAATTAGTGGCCTTGGGGCCAACCTTACAACTGTTTTCACGTGGCTGAAAGGCCTACACGAATAATTTTGAAACTTCGCTACTAGTGGCTATAAAGCCTACCTTATACATCAAAATTTTTTTCGAACATTTGTGCATTTTCCCACATACTGGGATAATGCCATTTCAAGTATTTCCCATTTATAAGCCTTTTATGTGGTTCCTCTTGTACACTAGCCAACCAATATGTGTTCCCCTCTAACAATCGATGCACCTTGAAAGGGCCTTCCCAATTTAGAGATTCTTTGCCATAAACACAATCGTTAGAACATGTAGGTGAAACCAATTTCCACACCAAATCACCCTCTTGAAAACACCTTCTTCTTTATTCTTTTGTTATAGATTCGACCAACCTTCCTCTTTTGCACCACCATTCTGTTGAAGGCATCCATTCATTCCTAATCCAAATCTTCCAATGTCATGAGTAAATTCTTCAGAGGACAACGTATTTTGCTGAGCTACTCTCAAGGATGGCACCACCACTTCCATAAGCAACAATGGATCATGACATTGATTGTCCTTACTTCCAATTCTCTGAGGATTTCCAATCCAATTATCAAAGCCTCATGCTCAGCTTGATTGTTCATACATGGGAAATTGAGATTAAAAGAGAGTGAGGTTTTGTTTCTGAACGGAGAGATAATTGCTACTCTTGCTCCTGCAGTCGTCTCGGTGCTTGATCTGTTAAACCACAGAATCTAGGGGACACGCTCCAGATGGAACACCCTTAGTTCTAGTTCCTCTGCCAAGACCTGTCGAAATTGGGGTGGTCTACCAGGAAATCGGCCAATACCTGTCCCTTAATAGCTTGTTGATGCACAAACTGTAAGGAGGACTCTGCCAATGCAATAACCCATTTGCCTATTCTTCATGTTAATATACGTCTGGTCAATATGTACTTGATAACATCAATGAAGGACACTATAAAAACCAAACCACCAATCATATAGTGCCATAATTTTTTACAGGCAAAATATAACACCAAGCAAATCTTTTCAATGGGAAATATTTCAACTCGACTTCTTTCAACAGCTAACTCAAATAATAAATTGCTTGTTCACAACCTTTATCATTATTTTATATCAAAGCACATACAATAGAGTGTTCAGAAGTGAAAAGATACAACCGGAGTGGATGTTTCTTCTTAAGCGGCATGAGGATAAGAGGTTTGGTCAAGTATTGTTTGATCTTCTCAAAAGCCTCCTAATGTCACTCCTCCTATTTGAGTTCTTCTTAGTTCTTCAACCTAAGAAGATCTACAAATTATCTGGTTTTTCCTACTAAATTAGAAATCAATCTCCTCATATAATTTACCTGACCCAAGAAATGTTGTACTTCCATATTTTTTGTAGAAGGCTTAGCTTGAAGTATGGCCTTTGCTTTATTCTCATCTACCTCCACTTCTCTCTGATGAACAAGGAAACCCAATAAATTTCCTCCTGTTGAGTTCAGTTTTGATGATGATGAATGCAAAAATCCATGAAAGAGGTGGAAAGGAGGAGACATACTAATATCTGACTATAAAGCACTTAATATGAATTGTACGGACGTAAGACAGGAGTAATGCGCATAGAAAGTGATGCAATGCACATAGAAGTGTTGATCCAAAAAGTAGAAAGTGCCAGACATTGATCTACACACAAAAATATATGTTGTGCACGTAGTCGGGCAAGTGATCACACAAATAGAGCACTTGACATATCATACACGTAGAAGGATGCAACAAGGCATGTAGAAGAGAAAAGGTGTAATCTTCGAAAAGACATTCTACGCACGTAGAACAGAGTACTACACACGTAGACTATGGTCGAATGAGGACAAAGGCAAGACGCTCCTCAATAATTCAAATAAGTTATTCCCTAACATGATGACGTGGAAATTAAATGTGCAATCTTGGAATGAACCTCAATTATGCACGAGAAGAGGTGCCACACATGTAGATAAGGATGACCTAGACTACCTGAAAAAAATTAAGACGCTCCTTGGGATTTGAATTTGATATTCTATGACACAGTCACGTGAAGAATCAAAATTTCAATCTTTCATGAAGAACAACTATGCACTTAGAAGGAGGAACAACGCACGTAGAAAGCCATTAGGTGAAAATACATATTCTGGAATTCAAATCAATGCATGCAGAACATTATACAATGCACGTAGATCATGAGCCTACACACGTAGAATGAGATTAAGACACGTAGATGGCAATTTATCCAAGGCAGTTATTACTAGAGATCTTACAATGTGCCTAAAAGGAAGATCAAAGTGCACATAACTCACTTGGAACAAGGTACTACGCACGTAGATGGTGGCTATGCACATAGAACGCAGTTACGTCATTTAAATTAGATTTTTTTCTTTCTCTCACAACGGCTACTTTAAGGCTCCAAAAACTATATTCTTTCAAGCAGCTATAAATAGACATCCCAGAGCAAAGCAAAATAGAATAGAGACCTTTGCCAAGACTTGCTATTTATTTTCTCTCTTCTTTCTATCTTTCTAACACATTTGAGCTATTTACTTGCTATCACATTTTTTGGTTGGTGTGAGCTTTAAATCTGCTATATTTTGGGTTGATTTTGTAATCAGTAAGGTTGTTTGCTTGGGGTAGATAGGTTTCCTTGTCGTGCCTTAGAAAGCAAGAGTGGTCACTATTAAGCTTTGGAAAACTAGTGGGTAATGGTTTGCTAGTTGATCTCGCAAAAACTAGAGGTTAGGTTTGCTTGTTTGGTCCTGAAAACAAGTGGTTTCGATTTATTGGTTAATCCCGCAAAAACTAGGGATTCGGTTTTCTTATTGAGCCTGCAAAACAAGGTGTAACGGTTTACTTTTTGATCCCATAAAAATAAATGTTGCAAGAGGTTTCCCTCCATTCGGAAGTGAGGAAGATATTGGATTGAAATTCTCTATGAAATTCGGAGGAGTGGATGTAGGTCAAGGAGGACCGAACCACTATAAATCAAATTTCTGCTCTCTTTCCTTACTCTCTTTCTCACTTGTTTTACATTTGCATTTGATTTATATTGTTATTTGTGGATTGGATCTTTGGTTTTAAGTTACTTCTGCATTTAAATTTGATTTTATTTTAAAAGAACATTGTTATTTGTTTTAGTTTGCAAAATATTTTCAACAAAAGGTTTCAAACTCTCTAAAACTCCAATTCACCCCTATCTTGGATTGCCAATCACATTGGGACCGAATCTTCACAATTGGTATCAGAGCTTGTGCCTTGATAATATATCTTTTTGGCTTGACATCCAAATAGTTAAAGATCCAAAATCTCATTTCTTGATAGCATTCATAGATATGAAGGTTTCTTTATTAATAAAGCTCCTTTCTTTTATGGAAGTGATTATACATATTGGAAAACAAGAATGGTGATATTTCTTAAGTGTGAAGCCAAGGAAATATAGGAAGTAGTGGAAGATGGTCCTTATGTCCCTAAATAGATTGTTAATGGTGTTGAAAGGACAAAACCAAAGGAAGAATGGATCGAGCATGACAAAGAGACGGTGCGCTACAATAACAAGGATGTGCACATACTCTTTTGTGCCTTAATCAAGACCTAATTCAACAAAGTCCAGCAATGCCAAAATGCACATGAGATTTGGAAGACTTTGGAGATCACCTATGAGGCCCCCTCATAAGTCAAGGAGAACAAATTCTCCCCTCTTGTTCACAAATATGACTTGTTCAAGATGGAGGAGGAAGTGTAATATCATGCCTATTCTGATTAAGTCCTCTGGAGCTTTCCATTCAATCTTGATTTGAACCGTTTGATTTTGATCCAATCCTTTGGTATTTGAGATGATGATTAAGTGTCTGGAGATGTTTAATGATGTTAATTTTGCAAGGTTGGGTGTTGTTAAGCCTAAAAAATGGTCTGATGCATGTTTGAAAGCAAAGAAAGTCGAGGAGTGTTGTCAAAGGCTTGATAACGTACATCACAGTTGAGGCAACGTACGTTATCTGAAGCAGTATGAAGATTTACATTATACATTGAGGACGTACATTATATGGGAATGTTGACTTAGTGGGATGTACATCAAGGATTAATTTTTCAGATCTGAGCCTTTTGAATGTAATATAAAGTACGGTTTGGAGGAGGGACGTACGTTGTGCATGCCTATGATGTACGTTATTTCAAAACTAATGTACATTGCTTTGTTAAAATGCTGAAATGCACCATTTTGATCTGCAGCTTCTTTTTAAACCGAAAACCTGACCATGTTCATCGTTTTCTCTCATTTTCACTCAAAACTCTCTCAGTGTCGTCTGAATCACTCTCTCATTGTTCACCCATCATTCCTTAACATCATCTTAGGTAAGATCACATTTCTTTCTTGGTTTCTTACTTTGTTTTTATGCATTGAATCTTCCAATTTGAATGGGTTTGAATTTTTGGAAGATTCTGATGAAATGGATGCTCGGGGATGTCAGATTAAGTTAGATGGGACTTAGACGAATATGATCGAAGCTTTGAATCAAAGGATTTGACGAGTTTTTTAATGGGCTAAGGTTTAGTTTGGGTTTGAGCAATTTTTGGCAATTCTGTTGTTGTTTCGAGGAAACTAATGCTAGACTCATGTTCAGGAGGTCAATTAGAGTCGATGTAGGTGATTGAAAATGATTTTTACTTGTTGAATCGAGAGTTGGATGTTTTTGGATAATTTTCTGCTGAAAGGACCAAATATGATATTTTGTATATTCTGAACCAGATTTGTAATTTGGAGAGTTTGTGGATTGATTTCCAATTTATGAGAGTTTGACGACTAATTTGGGGATTCTAAATATTTAGAGGACCAGTTTGTAAATTTTGAAAAGGTTGGGGACTAGTCTATAATTTTCAAAGGTCTTAGGGACTAAAGTGTGATTTTGCAATATTTAGGGACTAAACTGTAATTTCACATAGACTCTACAAGGCCATATTACCGTTCCATGCCTAATTCTGTTATATTCTGTCTTTCTGTTCCAATTATGTTGTTTGTTTCCGTTCCGTCTGATTTCCTAGGTGCCTAACCATCCACCGGTGGTATGTGATTTTGGATTATTTGGCACGGCGTCTAGATAACTGTAATGACAGCTCTAGATACATAGGTTGTATCTTCCAAATCTATATGTTTTTGCTATATTAGCTTATGTTTGGAATCTGACTAATCAATGGATCAGTTAATCT
>CAODLS011281203.1:0-11145 GCA_948243855.1 Flueggea neowawraea | reverse complement strand
CATGACCCACATGCACCACCACTTAGGTTCTGAGAATTCTACCGTTTTCTCTCGTATTCTTAACGTTACGGTGACTATGCTTTTGTAACCATCTCCACGACAATTGTGTCCTTCCCCACTTCCTCCGCCCGTTTAATTCCTACTTTCTCGTTAGCCCTATTTGGCAATGTTAATTGGGTATAGGTTGACTGTTTTCCTTTGCTTTTCTTTCCCCTCAATTCCATTAATACGACCGTTAATTTATTTCTTCCAATTATAGACTATAAAGTATTCCTTGGTCATCTCCTGGTAGGTGGTCCAACGGAAGGGGCAATTTCCCGTGTTAACCAACCAAGGTTCGAGACACACCCGTCTCCCCATGGCTAGTTTCAGATATTCCCGTGGCCTATTGGCTAAACGCTGATTCCTAACGAGTGTTGTGGTGAGGCTCTCTCAACTGCCACCGAGCAAACCAACATTCCGCAGAGGGAAGTATTTGTCTGCATGATCAAGCCTAGCAGAGGTACGCTACTATCGATAGCCCCCGACTCCTCTTTTCCTCAAAAAAAAAAAAGAAAGTATTCCTTGGTCAAAAATCACTTATTAAGAATCATAATCTGATTTTATCTTCCATAGAGTGGATGAAGTTTGCAAAGATGCTTATAAAACCTATAGGAACTTGGTCGCAACTAAGATTATCTAATGACAATGGAAAACACGCTGCTGTAGACAATTTACAGCAAAATATTATGCAAGATTTAACGAAAATTCGGAGTTTCCTCTATTCTGGGTTTTAGGTCTTGCAGGGTACATTTGAACTTAGTTTTTTTTGTAAGAATCTCAAATGTATTGAACTCAAAACTTCATGATCTAAAGAGTAGATACTTACCAACTGAACTAGCTAATTTGACATATAAACATGTAATCTTAAATAATAGACTAAATTTGCAAATTGTTGGTGCAACAATAATTGAAAAATTATTGTGTTATTGTTTTATTTTAGAACATAATTTTTATTTTGTGTCCCCCATTTTATTTGTAATGTTTTATGTGTTACGTTTTTTCATTAATAAATAAGGATCTGATCACCAAATTCCTTTGATTTTATTTTAGAAAAAGGATTCTTATCCTTTTCATAAATTTTCATATTCATAAATCCGCATATATTAATGCTAGGCTTTGCCATAGAAATGTTCCTTTCTTTCCTACAGGCATGCATATATGTGATAAGTTTTACGTTGCTATGTGTATGCTTGTGGTATGATTAAATGACAAAGTTTGCACTTCGTGGTGGCACTATTAGGAAATGGAGTTGGCATAGATTGGAGGAGACATATACAGGAAGTTTCATTAGAACCCATTCAAATTCAATTATATGTGTCAAAATTATATTTCAAGTTGCCATCCACTGGTCTCCTCTGCGGTGGTTTTGTTTTTCTGCACATGATTTTCTATCTAATTTTGTTCTCTCAATGATATTTCGAGGTCCTTCCCTTTTTTTAAAGCAAAAATTACTCGAGAGAGGTGCTGAATTAATGGACAGACTAAAATGATATATACATAGATACTGCTTGATATAACAAAATGGCTTTCGACATACAGATTGCATCTCTAATTAAATAATGTATCTATTTACGACCTCTTAAGCTTAATTGCTCGTATTTCTTGATTTCCATTAGAAAACAACATATGCGTTCATCTTCTATTATTGGTGATGTTTATTTTTAGTAGATTGCAGAAGCAGTTTGCGGTAATAAATTGTAAAAAGATTACAAAGTAAAAACATAGCAAGAGAGATTGATACATCATTTTAATAACTGAATGTGCATAAATTATAATAAATACACTTATAAAATATTTACGAAACACACACGAACCTATTATCATCTTTTCAAGATTAGGCTTGCTGGTGTAATAACAGTGGAATTTGCTATGTTTTATACTGTAGGTTGTCCAAAACAACGTGGTTTTGGTTTCAAGAATCAAACAACGCCTTTTTGGTCAAGCATTTGCTTTTGCCCTCTATTTTTTGTCATCAGACTAATTAGTAGCCACATCTTTCTCGCCACAACACCATTCTGATACATCAGAAAGTCATGTAAGATGCCACATCAGTGTTCGAAAGATTTTTTTGTTAGAATTAAATTTGTGAGAGATAAAATTTATAGTTTGTATTTTTTTTTAACAAAATTTCCAACTCTTAGCAGAAATGTCCCAAATGAATTTCACAAGATGTATATGAAAAATTCAGTGACTGAAATTAGATGTAACATTAACATTATTGGTATGTTTGCTTCACACATCCAAGGATTGACAGGCGAGAAATACACGACAACTGTTTTCATAACAATGGATTTTTAGTCCGCCGGTTTACAAAACATTTATCAGCTAAAAATATTTAAAATATATTATAACAAATTAAATTCAACTTTTAAATGAATAGAATAGAAGCTCGAAAAGTACTGAAACCTTAAAATAAGCCTATTTAAGTTATTTCATGATTTGGTTAGTTTGCTACCAAAAGAAAATATATAGCCTTTTGGTAACTAAATAAAATAAAGCCGCCATTATGACTTAGTAGTTAATTAGTTAACTAAGCGAGTCTTAATTTGAATAGTTTTTAATTTATAAGTACAAAATTTGACCATTTTTTTGATAGTTAATTTGATAATCACCTTAAAATTAGAAGATATTATAACATTAGCAAACATATATATATAATTTTAAATTTTATTGAGACAACTTAAATGGCAATGAGTACATCTAAAATTATTGAAGTTAGTAAAATCATAAGTTTGAGAGTCTCATAGTGTAAATTTTTTTTAATTAGCTCTAAATCCTATCAGAACGAATCAAGATTAATTACGTAGATATAGATCGTAAAACGAATAAGATACCTAAACGGTAAAAACTAATTTTTTTAATCCTTTCGAAGTCGATTGGCCGAGTTTTTTTCAACAATGGGTTAGGTTAGTTGATGACATACTACCTAAGGCATTTAGGACAACTCTTTCGCAGTTGCTGACTTGAGAGATTTGGAAATCAAGCAATCAAAGAGTTTTTGATCATTCGGTTTCAAATTCTTGAGAAGAGATAATTTACCCTCACTTTCACAAATGTGACTTTTTTTTCTTAGATGCATATAAACAAAAGAAGTTTAGTCTTTCTGGTTTAGATGTTTTTATTTTTAGATGCCCTGAAACAAATTTAACATGGACACAATATGTAACTTGCATTATTTTTATTCAGAGAACCGTTTATAATTAGACAAGTTGTTATCTTTCCTCAGTTCGTAGTTTTGTGGTACAACAAAAGCACCTTAAATAGTGGAAGTTTTCCTATCCCTCGACTAATCCACTGTTTTGTGAATTATACATTGTAAAAGCTTATTACTTGGGAAAAAAAAAAGGAACTAAAACTAGTTTGAAGTAGAACAACTGAACAAGGAAGAAAGAGCATACTTATGTAGCAACGAAAAAGCGTAAATGAGACATGGACAAAAAGTGGTACAAAATGGCATTAGAATGATACAACTAGAAGTTATCAAAAAACCTATACAAGTAGAAGGTTGGGGCGGGGATGGATGGAGAGTGTGGGTGGTGATGGCGCATACAAGCCAGTGTGTGTAAAGAGACGCAAAAGACGCGTGAGAGGCGCTGACACGAACCCATGACATGAAACCCTCTCTGCGCCGGAGAAGCTGCTGTCACTTGCAACTGAAAGAAAGGTAATTCTCTCTCTCTAAATTTATCAAACGGTGCTCTTTGTCGGCTTCTCTCTCTACTTCCCCACTCACCGCCCCCTTCCTCTTGGTGGCTCCCAGCTTCCTCCTCTCCTTCATCTTTTGTCGTCTTCTTCGTCTTTCCCTATTTCCCCTTTCCTGTAACCTCCACTACTTCACTTCATTATATACCTTCAATGGTCTTCAAGACGCCATCTTTATGAGTACATGTTTTTGTGGAAAATAGGAATGAAAATGATTAGTGATTCATGTTTCTTGTTTATTTACATCACTTTTGTACTTTGGTTCCAATATATTAGGGTTTTTTTTTGTAGATTGAACAGAGAAATATAATAGTAGCAGGGTTTTTTTTCTGGATAAAGTACATTTGAAAAAACAAATGTCATAAAAGTAATACATTGTTTTTGAAGATAATTATAATTTAAATGGTAATCAATATTTTTAAAATTGACCTACTTATTAAGATCATACGTTTGAATCCCCTTTACATCCCATAGAACTTAAAAGCATGATAATGAAAATATATTTTTAATATACCAATAAATTGTTAATTCAGTGGTTAATATGTTGAATCATTCTAGAAAAATTACTTATTAAAAGGGAAAAACATTAATGCTTAATCTAAATGTGGGAGTCGATCACCACTCTTTGTAAAAAAATAGTATGTTTCTAATATTTGGATTTTGGTGCAGATTGAAGGATAAAAAACAAATATATATGTAACGATCAATGATATTTGTATAATTTGGGGAAAGAGAATTTAATTTTAATTAATTACACTAATTCTCTTCTATCATCAAGCACAAGAAATAGAAACAATTCATAAAAAAATGATAACTACAAAATAAAATTGCTTGATTTTTTTTTATTGTTAATATCATCATGTATAACAATGTTTAAAATTCAGCAAAAATAGGGATAATATTTGATTTCATTATCAGTTTTATGATCACTTGTTAAAGACTAACAACTCTGTTTCTTCTCTTTTTTTTTTTGGCTTAAAACGTCACATATTGTTATCCTTATTAACATATGGTGGTGATTGTCCACCTACGTGGCACTATTTTATTCCAGCAAATTGTCAACAAGAATTAATAATAGTTTTAACATAACGTTTAATATTTTAATCAATTATACTACAATGTTATTATTTTATCACATTTGAAGGAAAAGAAGTAACATAGTTCTTACAGATGGTAAAAATGATGATAAAATTAAATATTTTTATTTATTTTTGCTGAGTTTTAAACGTTTTAATAAACTATTTTCTATTATAATAATAAGTTTATGTATCTTCTTAAAACTAAGCATCAGCACCTTTGCCAATCCAATGAATGCCTCGAATTATTAATTATTCCATCGTCATGAAGCACTTATGAAGCAAATGTCCAAATCATCATTTCATTCGAAACTAGCCACGAATAATCTTTACAAATTTCTTTCTTTTTGAGAAAAGAAAAGTCCTTTTTTTAGTTATCTTGAAAATCAAATATAATCGAAGGCACAAAATATAGACCCAATTTCAAATACAAGTTATTCTCAGTTCATTAAATATTTACTTGCAGAAAAAAGCTTGGACAGACATAAGCCAAAAACCTATATTGCTAACTAGTTTCCTATAATTATATGCCAAAAGGCCATTAATTGTAATTATCAGTATCTTATATGACTTGTTGTAAAATACAATTAATATTATAATAATGATCCAAACCATTGTCATACGAATTTCTAGCTTTGTTCAAGATCAGACAACCAAAAATTGAGAGTCAAATCCATTTAAATTGACTTGAGCATTAAAAAAAAAAACAAAAGGACAAGAAATTAATAATGAAGCATGGACTTAAATGGACTAACTCAAGAGGAACAAGTACTTTTTTTATAGTTTATGAAGCAAGTATTTTGTGAATCCAAATTGGAGATCTATAGATTATATATAGATTATAGATCATGAATGTCAAACTACGATCGCATCCATCTCCTACACATTAAGTTCAGTTTTTCTCGTGATCTAGCAATACTACTTCTTAATAATACTTTTTTAATTAAAGTAGGATATATTGAGAATATATTTAGAAAAGGTCAAATTGTTATAATGATTTTATTATCACATAGGCAGTTTTTTAACATTGACAAAATATTATTGGCTAAAAAATTTCAAACTATTAGATTTATATCACTTATGTCATAAAGTATGAAAAATTACTTGTAAAAATCTAAAATTTTAATATTATATGATTTAAAGTACCATTAAATGTTGATGTCAATATAAAAGATTGCACATGTCACACTATTTGCTGAAGTAGTATTTGGCTAAACGAATTAAAAGATCGTAAACTATCAGATTCGTATTACTTATGGTTAAAACTATCATATTTAGATCACTTATGTCCAAAAAATAAAAAAATACTTGAAAAATTCCAATATCCCGATGTTATATCATTTAAGGTCCTCCTTAAAAAAATATTAAACACACATTATTCACAATATATGTTTTATAATAAGTTCATTTTTTTACAAAATTATTTCATTATTTGAGAAAAATAATTATCTAATATTTATAATAATTATTTGTTTTGAAAAGCTTTTATGGAATATATTAAATTTTGAAATACTAATAATATTTTAAGAAAAACATAGCAGTAATATATATGTGCTAAAATATTGAATGCATATACGATAAATAAAACCCTCTTTACTCTTTACCACACAGGCACTAAAAAAAAACTATTTTTTTGTAATATTTCACCCTTGTGAAAAAATATATATATAATTCGATATGAATTTCAGTGCTCAATACATGGTTCGGTCACATGTCGATTTTACATAAGAGCCAACTTATCTTTGACCAGATTTAAAATATGAATTTAATAACAATACGCCCTTGTAAAAACAATAATAATTCAGTAGTATCAGTCCATTATCGACTAAATAAACTTAGCAATAAATCCTAATTTCTTTTTATTTTTTGCAAGTTTTTTTTTTAAATTCAAAAAAACAAAAGGCCAATAATAGGACCCCATCTGAAACTAATCATCCGTCCAGACACATCTTCTTTCTTTCTTCAGTATTGCCGGCATTAACTTTATTTTTTTTTTGAAAAAAAACAATTGAAAAATTAAAAAAAATCTACATATATAATTCTTTTTTACTTTTTTTTTTTATAAGTGCAACAGAACCATGTTGAAGGCAGGTCAACAAAACATTTATAGAATCCTCATATTTTTATTGGTTTTTGTTCATTAGTATATATTCTAATTCTTCAAAAAAAAAATTAGAATAATAAAAGAAGAAAAAAAAATTACCAACCAAAAGGCTGCCATTTTCGTTGTCTTGATATTATTGTTTGTTTTTAATTTTGCTCTCCCAGAATTAAGGCTCGGATAATTTTATTAATTAATACATTAAAATTAAACGAACAGAAAAAGTCACATCGTCCTTGTTGGTTCTTATTGATTTTCTAATTTTGATATATAACCAGATAGATTTAGGCATTGTGATTTATATATGATTAATTATAAATAGTTTTTAATATTCATGTGTTTGTGATTAGTGTGTAATATTAGTTGTTTTCTCTACATCGAAGACTTTTTCAAGTTCACAAGAAAAGATATGCTTTGTTTCGACAACGTTGTGTTCACAGGCGCTACGAGAAATACGGTCACCGCCGTCCTCATTCGAAAATCACAACCTTATTTGTTTTTTTATCAAAGTCTTCTTTAATAAAAAAAAAATATATACTTCAAATATTGTTTAATAGTGAACGCTTAATTCAAGTTGAAATTATTCTTTTCTTTCTAAAAAATTATCGTTTCTAACATTGAAACCTTTATTCATTGGTTGATAAAAACAATTCAAGGCCACCATATATATTTTTGTTTAAATTTTGGCATCTATAACTTACATGTAATCTCTTTTTAGTTCAAACATGGTTATCAACTTATCATGTTTTAGTTTTCCTTTGAATTTATTCGTATCACCTAATTATTCTTTGTTATTGATTAATAATTCGTGGTATACATCATTAGGCCACAAAGGAACACACATGGAATAGCCTTAACATGGAATTATTCTAAATTTGAGGAGCATTTCAATGTATAATAATTAGTGACACTAATCTTCATGAAAAACGGTGACCATAATTTAATTTCTTTTGCGGAGAAAAACATTAACTAATTAACTAATTTATGCAATAACACTTACGTTAATCACAAAAAAAAATAATTACTACCTCTAACTCATTTTCAATTATATTAAAATATAAATAAGAATAATTATCTTGTACTTAGATACCATTAACCAATAGTTGAGTCCTAACATGATACTTGAATTGGCGAACAAAGAAGCATGTACTTGATTAGGGTAAACTCACCCTGGCACATGAAATATAAATAAAATATAGTAACCAAACAAGTCCTCAACAGAAGATGACAAGTATTGTTGTGCATGAACTTCATTGACATGGTAAATGAAAGTAGCTTGAGAGAGAGAGAGAGAGAGAGAGAGAGAGAGAGGGCTGGCTCATGCCTTGAGAAAGAAGCACTTGTTTTGTTTGTTGGGTGAGGAAAGAGAGATGATAACTTAGAAACTGTCACAGCTTTGTTTGTAGTGACCTTAATCATATTTTAATTTAAGACATCACATATCTTAATCAAACAAAGTCCATTTCATTAAACAACTATAAGCACACCTTACCACCTTGTAATAAATTAACTTATCTTAAGCCAAGTCCAATTAATATTTGTTTAGTTTTGCTTAAGTTAATCAAACCCCATGTGAAAGGCACCTATTTGGCCTCGAATCTGGCAATAGTGTTGCACGTTTCTAGCTACTTTCTCACAAGCCCTTTTCAAGTTCAAGGCTGTTTGCTTTTACTTGGTCTCCAGGGAGGACAATGACTTGTTTGGCCTTTCACATGTAAAGCTTTTGTTTAATTAATTAAGACTAATTAGAGAGTTGCATTAATTAAAGACTAACCAAACGACAAATGTGGTGCCCACGTGATTAATGGTAATCGATGTGGAATCTTGTTTGCCCATTAATTAATCAATTAATTGTTGATTTATTTAATGTTAATTAAATGCTTGATCCAATGTTGTGACCTTAGTCTAGTTTGAAACCATATTAGTGCTCAATGTCATATTTTCACATTATTTCTTCTTTGTTATTTCCTTATTAATTCAACTCTTGACTTTGCAATTGTTTCTATTGAATCAAGGAAGTCATTAGCATTGTGAGTTGTCATTGCAATTCCAAATGCTGACATTAATGTTGAGAACAATTAAGATGATTTTTTTTATTGTAAAAGTCAAATTTTTGCATGATTATGAAGGCATTAGCAGTCGTTTTATTTCTTTTTATTCCTATTGATTTTAGAAAATATGGTTTTGTTATGTTTTTGTGAAGCCAAACAATAGGAAGTATTTAATGATTATCTATAAATACTTGAGTTGTTGCAGTTTTAAAGTTGTAATTGATGGAATTCAACTAATCAATCATTCAAAGTGCATAATTTTGTCTTTACCATAAAAGGAACCTTCTGTTTAGGTGTTATATTGAGGAAGGAAATCATCTTGGTATCCTTAATTAACATAATTGCCCTTCATTTTAATCCAAAACGTCACTGTTTCAGTGGTTTTTGCCTATTTAAAAAAAATGGTTCATTTTTAAACAAGCAACTTGGAATTTGAAGTTGTTAATTTTCCACAGACAAAGAAGCAACATTCCTGCAAGATACTAAAAAGTAGTGTCGTATATGTTTCACTTAGATTAATAACTGCCTACATGGAAAATTTTTAAGATAATGTTTGCACATCATTATATTTGTACGGCAACATACACATTATTGAGACAAAGATGATGACTTCAAGACACAGTTCATATAAATTAGCTTCTTGACTTTTAAAAATTTTGTCACTGTAAACACAACCCAAAAATGCTTTCATATTTTAATTAAGTTTTGATTTATATAGTAAATAATTGCAGACCTAAAAGATTATGTGTATGATATTTTATCTAGAGCCACAATCAAACAGGAAAAACAAAGATTAATAGGTTAATGTATAAAAGATGTTACACTAGTGGATAATGTATATAAGCTATATAATTCTTTGTTGTTTGTCCATGAAGCAATAATATTAATTCTTTCTATTGGCATGAACATATGTTATTTTTTTTAGACATAGTACTACTCCAATCTTTGTGGAACACGAACTATCTCCTGGAAATTGATTTATTTACAAACTTTACAAATGCAAAGCGTGGTTAACATCTTTTTTTTTTATCTTTAATATGCATTAGGTTAAGGTTGGTGAATAGTATTTTTTCCCTCCCAAATAGTAACATTAAATTATAAAATAAAGTTAGCATAATCATATATATCTTCTATCACACATTCCCTTGAAATGATTCTCGACCCATTTGGATAAATCATAGAAAACTAAATTACTAAGTCAAATGCGAAGCATACACATCAAGAATCGCACGTCTTATATGATAACACTTTTTTTGTGAAATTGTGAAAAAACTGCTTCTAATAGCTAGTTTTTATGGGTGAGTGAAGGGTTTTTTTTTTCTATCAATCTATGAAATTCAATTACAAAGCAGCAAGGATTAATTATTTAATAAATTTTATATATTTTTTTTTTCTTTTCCAGGTGTGGTAATATTGGATTTTCTGTAGATACATTCTACACATGATATCCGTTTCTTGAGCTCAACAAAAGCTTTGTATGATTAAAGCCCATGGTGAAATGGACTTTCATTCAATGGTCTGGCGTGAAGAATTCTCTAGGCCTATGTGTACAATCTACAAAAAACAGAAACTGCCCATTTTGAAAGTAGTGAACCCTTTCAGATTCTCCATTAAGCCCCAATAAAATCCTCTGTTTTTCTTGTAAATTCAAACATATTTGATCAGATATAATTAAACTGTCACGACTCATTCTCAGGACCATGACCAGCGTACGAAGTGAACCGTCTATGAGAGCCCAGCCCATCTCGCACAAGCCTTATAGTACAGAATTTATAACCAATATCATATTTAAAAAAAATATGAATAACAAATAAAAAAATAAACTTTGTTTATTAAAAACAAAATATCTATAACATTAAGTGCGGAAATTAATTTCAAATTAAAATATTTGAAATGTCAGAAAAATAACAAAAAGCTAAACAAGACCCACAGGAATTCGGTGTGTAAAGCATCTAACAAATCATACAACTGAGCCCGGTCAAAAGGGCATTGACTGCAACATCAAAATCCCTCACTGAGCATCAAAAGCCAACGAACAAAGTTTCTCAGAGTCACCTGCAAGATAATAATAACAGGAGACAAAAACAAACAAAGAAAAAGGGTCAAACCCTATGAGTGAGGGACAACACTCCAGATTGCCTCATACGTGCCTCACAAAGACTGGTTTGAAAAC
>CAODLS011281186.1:0-10947 GCA_948243855.1 Flueggea neowawraea | reverse complement strand
AGCTTCTATAAGAAGGTTAGATTAATGCTGGAACTTCTGGTTGTCCATGGCCATATTAATTAACTTAATCGCATAAAACTGATGAATTTTCTTGATTGCAGTTCTTGTATGAACCGTTTCCAGTTGAGAGTAGCTTGAGGGAGCAATTGCATGACCACATAAATGCTGAAATTGTTAGTGGCACAATCAGCCATAAAGAGGATGCTATACATTATCTGACATGGACTTACTTATTCCGTAGACTGGTATGGTTTTCTTTACTTTTTTTTTTATTTAATTTTTACTATTGCAAAAATTGGATTTAAAGCAAGATTGATGGAGAATAATTGATTTTGATCTACAATCTATGTGGTTCTGCTTTCGTTATTGAATAATTAATTCTCTAAAATTCAGGTTCTCTTGTAAATCATCTTTCAATACATCATAGTTTCATTGAAGAATCAACGTCTTCAATTACTCTTTTGGCAATGCCTTCTTATGTGCTAAAATTGATAAATGCAAACTACTGGTGCAGATGGTTAATCCTGCTTATTATGGAGTTGAGAGTGCAGAACCTGAAGTATTGAGTTCTTACGTGTCTAGGTGAGAACAACTGGTTTTGGTTTATATCTTTCCTGATTTACGTAACAGTGTTTTAAATCATTGTTTAGTGCAAAGTTCAGTTGTGGTTGATCAGCCCATAAAATTAGTGGTATGTAGGATTGCGATGGCATTCTAACTTCTGCAGATTAGTTCAAAACACATTCGAGGATCTAGAAGACAGTGGATGCATCAGGATTGATGAAGACAATGTAGATTCTACAATGTTGGGAATGATAGCATCACAGTATTACCTGAGCTACATGACTCTATCAATGTTTGGGTCAAACATAGGACCAGATACATCTCTTGAAGTAAGTACACAAAAGTGAAGTTTTTTTGGAACACTTTATTTTGTATCATATACCCTCAGAATGTTCCTTTGCTGTAGGTATCGTTACACATTTTATCTGGTGCTTCTGAATATGATGAACTTCCCGTCCGGCATAATGAGGTATTTTTCTTGCCCTGCCCTCTTCATCCAGTTCTTGTTGACTGGGAAGTTTGATAATCTATTGAGTGGCCCTTACTGTGATGCTGTATTCTCAGAAGATGCGTATAGACTTGAGCGCATGTTCTACTTTCGTTAACCGGGCTTAGGCTTGAATTTGATTTCAATTTTAAACATGAATGCTCCTCTTCATGCTTGCATGATATATTTTACGATGAGATAATTTTATGTGCCACCTTTCAGGATTAATTCCACTTTGGCTTATTTTCTTCTCTTGACTGTCAACTAGTTATGTTTTTGTAAGTATATAGAGGTATTCACCGGCCATTTTATATGTGAGGCAGAAAAACTCTCAAGTGCTGGTTATTGGCATCTGTTTGGAACCAACGATAATGTCTTTTCTGGGAGCTGTATCTGGGAGAGATTAATACCATAGTAGAAAATGTGTCTTTCTCTTCATTGGATATTACATCTTATTCGAAGAGCAGCATATGGTGTCATCATAGTGAAGCAATTGAGATCGTTCCTTTACTTTGGATGCAACCAAGGATCCATTATTGATCTCTAGCTGCAATACAGTATCACTTATATAATATAGTAGGCCGTATTAATATCTGTTCTCAAGGCTATGTTAAAATGGTGTAATTTGTTTTCTGAATATTGCAACTCAATACGCCAGCATAAACTCACTTTATTTTTTTTTTCCATTTCTCTTTAAAAGTTTCATTGAAGCATGTATTGTAACTTGGATGGTTGTTAGTGTCAATGATGCATGGTCCGTCATAGAATAGCACAAGTATTATGAGTGTTCTACTTGTTATTCACAGGAAAATTACAATGAACGGCTTTCTGATAGAGTTTGATATGCAGTGGATAAGAATCGTCTAGATGAGCCGCATGTTAAAGCAAATCTGCTTTTCCAGGTCAGACTTCTGTAGCAATTTTATGCTCTATAAATTTGTATTATATATGTACATTTTTAATGAAGATTCTCATCACATGTTGTTTGGGTTGCAGGCACATTTTTCGCAGTTAGAGTTACTAATCAGTGACTATGTAACTGACTTAAAGTCAGTATTAGATCAAAGTATACGCATCGTCCAAGCCATGATTGATATCTGTGCCAACAGTGGTTGGCTTTCAAGTTCAATCACTTGCATGCATCTTTTGCAAATGGTCATGCAGGTAGTACTCTCTCAATTATTGCCTTCATTAGATTTTAAGCAATCATAGTGAATCTATTATACTACATTTATACCTTAGCTCAATCCAAATGTTTAAAGAAGTAAGTTGCTTTTATAGGGCAAAGAGCATCTGGATTCCATAACGGATGTAAGAATTGCACACTTGACTTTCATTTGATGGATGCTAGTTTGGTTTTTGAACGACTACCAAAAATTCATGGAATTAAGATATGGTAAATTCCAACTAGGTCGTAAGAAGTAACTTCATGCGCAGACAAGGAGCAAGGGGGTTTTAATCAATTCACAACAGATAGCCATCACATTGTTTTTAATATCAGAGCCACATTCTAATTTAGCCCTTAGTGATGTGTTTCTCTTCTCCTCTTAGCATACTCTTTTCTTTTTTTTCCCCCTTTTGCATTACGTACTGACCTCCCTTAGGCTGTCATTTGGATATAGATGAACTAACAACTTAATATGGTATTATTTGCAAAATTGTTGTTAACATACAATGCTTTTCATATAAAACATTGTTGGGATTGCACAATTTATTCCATAATGTTTTGGCTATGTTTTCTTCGAATATGAGTGTTGTATTAAAGCATTGCTGCATAAGTATGCTTGATACAAGTGTCTTTCCCTTGATGTTTGGTCTTATTTACCCCAATGATTATGGACGCAAAAACACATTTTGAACTTTTACTTGTAGTTTTGCCTCACAAGTCACAACGGCTTGATTTTGGTTTATTATCTGCGTTGTAAAAAGTTGTGTTAAAACAGTCTGCATTCCAGGTTCCTTAATCCAAGAGAAGAAATTCTCTCTGAATTGTCAATAGAATGGCAAGGCGAGGATGAGTATATGATAAACCTAATATTTAGGGGAGAACCAGTTAGTAATGATGGTCCTGATCTCAGAAAATTGGACCATATTAATAGGATTTGGCAAGACAACTTTAGTTTACCACAGTTTTCCATGATGTGAGTAGAGAAAGTCTTATGTGGTGAATCATCACAAAGGTTCGATGTGTTTATTTTTCTGTGCTAGTGACATTAATATGTAAACTGTCTGTAATCAGTTTGTTTTCAGTTGGAAGACATTACTTTTTTGTCTAACCTATGATTAATTTGCATTATCCAGGGACTCTGGTTAGGTGAAGATTCTGCCCTCTGGATGCTGCCTTGCATGACTACTGATCTTGCGCAGTCACTAACTAAAAGAGGAATTACAATTGTGCAGCAGCTATTGGACCTTCCTAAATCTAGTTTGCAGGCTATGATTGGGAATTTCCCTGCTTCAAGATTACATCAGGTACCCCTTTTCTGTTCCCCATTTTGTGGTACTATTATAGGGTTTGCTGGGTAGAGAGGACAAAACTTGAAAGATATATAATCACTTACGCATTACTCTCATTGTTTACATTTTAATGGTATATCATGTGTACGCTTTATTCTGTCAGGATCTGCAGCTTTTCCCTGTCATTCGAATGAAATTAAAACTTGATGAAAAGGATGTCGACAGTAAAAAGTCTCTTGCTTTAAACATCAGACTAGAGAAGATCAATTCCAAGGAAAATTCGTCAAGGGCTTTTGCTCCTCGATTCCCTAAGGTAAGATGCTCAATTTTTTACTACATATGATTGTTAAAACGAACTAAATTTGGTCTTGTGCTGCAGCTGAAAGATGAAGCCTGGTGGCTGATTCTTTGCAACAAATCAACCTCAGAACTATTTGCTCGGAAGAGGGTGTCGTTCTCCAGTCGCTTGGTGACTCATACGGAACTACCGTCAACCTTAACATCTCTCCAGGTTAGAAATAAAATCCCCTCTTCAAAGGGCATTCTTAATGTTGTCCCGAATTTTCTCTTATGTTTTGGTGTAATTGACAAATTTACAATGTGTTACTGAATCTTTTGAAATGAAAATAAAATTGACAAGCATCATATAGCAGAAAAAGCAATAAAATGAAACTATGTTTAGATCATGCGCTATGCTCATAATTTGTTGTGTTTCCAGGGGGCGAAACTAATGCTAGTCTTCGATTGTTACCTTGGGTTTGAGCAGGAACATTCCATCGAAGAACTTCCCAAGCCTTTCTGAAAAAGGAATCGGGTGTGGTTTTAAACACTTCCAGGTGTGCGAAATGATGAAATTCCGACTTCGATGAGGAATTGGTTCAGATGCTTCTCGCACTAGAAGATGATGAGACCTGGAATGATCAAATGAGCATGGAGATGTTCTGCATATAGATCAAGTATAATGTCTGCCATTTTCACCATCGACCCCTCCATATTTGTGACCAGAGCAACGAGATTATTTCATACCGAAGACAATTTTGTCGAACTGAATCCATCAAAATCTACTTGTGTATAGATTTATACGCAACACCATAGAGCAGAGCTAAATGCCTTATGAACGCAAGAATGGTGAAATCAAACTGTATAGATCTGAAAATCCGCTTTTGTTGCTCATTAATCACATATGTTTATGGGCACGTTTGTTAACGAGAGTATTTAGTATCTTTTTTAAAGACGTATATTTTGTTTACTTTTTTATTAAACAATTATTATCAATCATTATAAAAATTACACAAAATACACAAACTACTCTTTTTACCAAACAAAGTTTTATGTTGTTTTGCAGTGGTAGACAACAGAATAAGTTAATCAAAGCGCCTTAAAACACGTTTATAATACACAGATACTGGATCTGTGCCCAAAATTATAGGGGTAATTATCCTTACCATCCCTGATATTTTCTTTTCGAGCAAGTTTGGTATCTTTAAGACAACTTAAATAAATGTATAAAATTGCCTTTACTTTAATACATTTTTAGGGATAATTTGGAAAATTAATATAAATAACTTAGTAAATTGATTAAGATAATGAAACTTGTCTCAACACACAGAAGACACAACTCACTCGACAATTTGCCAACCAACTCGGCTAGGTAGCCTAGGTCGGCCCATTGTCAAGTGGCATTATTCTCAATTCAACTTAGCTAGGCCAACCTCGGTAGAAAATAGCGAGATTTTTACCCGTGATAAATATTTTCCTTTACGAAAAACTGATTGATTGACGGCATCTCTAACGGTAGCTGTGAATTTTTTTTTTGTCAGTAGCAGCTGTGAAAATATAAATAAGCACAAGTTGCTCATGCTAGTTTTTCCCCCCCTAAATTACAAGACGATTTGAACTCTAAATCTTGGAGTTAACAAGATACACATCCAACTACTCAAGCTAGATGCAAGCAATACTCATGCTATATCAACTATACTAATAATGCACATTTCATCAATTGTTCCATTTCATTCCCATAATCAACCAGTTACCCTTTTGTGGCATTTACAGGATGTACAAATACGCTTTACCTCCCCAGTCAATGGCCTAATCCCAATCAGCGTCGAAGAACCCAGCGTCTTTCATCTCTGAGTAATATGCATTATCCAAAAGAAAATCTTCTTCCTAGATACGATGTCAAGAAAAGATATGTAATCAGGACACCGAGAAAAAATCCTGGATACCAGAATGTGGAATCGATTGGTAAAATGTAGAGGTCACCTGGAAAAATTCTGCTAGAAATGTTACATAGAGAAAAGGAAGATACAATGAGTGATAGCAAAGAACGGTTAAATTGAACAGCCTGCAGCAGATGACAAAGGTGAATTCTTTATGCACGAGCCATCTGAGATATATGCGGATGAACTTTGGAATACATATATTTATTATTTTTTTAAATGAATTGCTTAAAATTACCAAATTCCGAGGCCAGCCCCAAGTCCTGCAAGCCCAGATGCAAACAATGCTGTGGCATTCACAATAAACATCACGATGATGTACTTATAGAATGCCAGTCTAGCTGCAGAGATGAAAAGAATGTTAATTGCAGGAAGCAAAAGTAACTATGTAAGTCATGTGTTACTACTAATGTACTCACGAGGCAACCTCTCCCTCCATTTCGAGAAATGGACAAATAATATATAGCCATAGATGCCAGTAAGCAGCAATTTGTGAATAATCCAGAAGCCCATTTCATTCTTTCCCCACCATTGACAACATCAATGAACAGTGGGAACCCAAATCCAAAAACATAAATAGCCTGCAAAAGAGAAATAGCAAGAGTGAGCAGAGAGCAATCTTCAACATAGTCTTAGTCTTACCTTAAACATAAGGCATGATGCTCATGAATAAAGTATGATAATTAACAGAAACGTACTGAATTTTCACAGTTCTGGTTCATCTAACAGAAATCCAACAATTCTATGTAATACTACCGAAATATGTTATCTCACTGTTCTAATGCTTGAACAACAAAGCTAGCATATATGAAATGCTCAGCTATACCAGTAATCCTTGGTACCTCCTCCACTGGATTTTGGACATCAATTTAAGTGACACTAAACCTTCCTATTGATTTGAGAAATCAGCACTACTCCACCCTGTAAAATTGATGAATAATCATGGCGTTGATCAATCCTACCAAACACACGTACTCCAGCCTTCAAAGTTCACACTTGTGCATTACCAAAATCATGCATTTGTAATCAACCCTTGAAATAATCCCAATAACAAAGACAGGTTAGACTCCTATCCTCACGATTCTCCATATCTTCAGCATGGGTAATTAAACCCCAATCATGATTCAAAAAAATCTTGACTAGGTAAAGACTTAATGAAAGAATCTTCAAGTTCAAAGTTTCAGTTAAGACACAAGCCAACAGAATCAAGTACCAACAAATGAATGCCTAAATAAGTGTTTCGACACTACATGCAGGTAATAACATATCAATTAAAAAGCAAGTGCTTACAGCACCTTAAGAAGTATGTCCACAGCAACAATGATTCCCGAGACAACAAAAGTACGAGCCAAATTCTCCATCCCACTAGTGTAACTATCCTGCAACAAGAACGCCACTAAACTAACTTCCAAGAACAGCATTGCAGATCCTGTGAAAATCGATAAGAAATTCCAAGCAACCTCCTTTCCATAATCACATTGCCAACCCTGTTCATCAAGCGTGCAAACAGTAAATACAATTTCAAAAATTACTTCTACAAACTAAAACACCTTCAAGTTCTAATCTTCCTCAAAATTCATTACCAACTCATCTCAGCACAAAAAAAAAAGAAGAAGACAATACTGGAAAAAGATTAATGCACTTTTTACTTATCTCTAAACCCTAAACACCTTCATGTTGTCATCTTGTTCAGAATACACCATCAACCCATCTCACAGAAAAAGGAAAGAACAAACACAAAAAGAGAAGGATTACCCCATAGAAACAAAAAACTAAGACCGCCACTCATCTCCAGATACAAACATATTAAGTTCTCATATTTTTCAAAATTAATCAATACTAGATAGAACTAAGACATTTCTAATTCTCTCCAGGAAGAAAGACATCCAGTTAAATTCTCATCTTTCGTAAAATTCACACCGACACAACTCACCAAAATCACAAAAAACAAAGCATACAAAACCAAAACTGAAAACATCAAAATTAAAGTGACCTGAAGAGAGCACCAAGCGAGATTGAGACAAGCGGCAAGGCACAAGAGGCCGTAGTATGACATCATGATGTGAGACCTTCCATTCCAGAGCTTCCTCACATTCTTCCTCGCAGTGATCCCCAAATACACCAAAAACAACGCGGACGACACCACCAACACTGCGACGTACCACGCCCTGTGGCATTCCGTTCCGCCGTCGCCGATCACGACCTTGGTTTCCAAGCCGATGAATTCACTGAACACCGGAGATGTTGCCACCGGAACTTCTTGGAGAGTCATTGGATATGATGTTAAGTTGGATTGAGATTAAAGTGGGTCTACTGAAACCCTGTATCGGAAGACGGTGATTGCATGTCGGACGAGTGATCGGCGATTAAGAGATCGGACATCAGAGGAGACATGTACCAATCAAAAATCCTTATTCTCCTTAAAGTATGCTATTAAAGTGAATCAATTATATAAATAACAGTGTTTCTGAATCATTTAGTGGAAGATCCTAAACTAAACTAAGTGTAAACAAAAATTTTCCGTAAAGAATTGATGAGAAGTACGCGTCACGAGAACACTTCAGGTAAGTCATCTTTTATTTATTTTTAATTTTTTTACACTTAAATAGTAATAAAATACTTTTTTTTTTCTTTCTCTTTTTTCTTTTTCTTTGATTGAGTATAATGAAAGATAATTTAAATGAAATTAAATTTTATTTAAATAAAAGCAGAAATTTTATATTTTTTTGTCAAAAGAAATTAACTATAATGATTGTATTTTGTTAAACATGGTGGTATCTGTCTTTTTTTTTTGAAATTGTGGTATTTGGCTTTTATATATTGATACTAGAAGAAATTACAATGTAAATTGCTAAATTTATTTATCTGTAATTTGTTATTTTTTATTACTCAATCTACTATTTATAACTCAAAAATGCTAAATTCTCTTTACAATACTGAGATGACACTGAATATTTTTTAGAATTAAAAATTTGTACAAATAATAAGTCTCTTTCAAAATTTAAAATCTTCGCTTCTAACTTCCGAGGAAACAATGATTTAAATATTTTTAATAAAATAAGATAAAAATAAATAAATCTTAAATAATAATCTTTATGATTTTTAACCTTTTAGAAATTTAACTGAATGTTATCTGACATTTTAATTAGATTAATTTTATCTTAGAGTAATATATAAGTCTCACTTTTTCCAAGTTATTATTTTTAAATTCAAGTTTTATAATATTAACGTGATTGACTTTATTTGTATGATGAAACTAATATACAGAAGTCAACCAGAATTATGACGAAAGATTGGAAATTTTCTTCTTCTTTTTTTCCTTTAAAAAGATAGGGTATAGATTAAAGTTTAAAATAATTTTATTTTTTTTATTTTTTTTAAAAATTGAATCTAAAATATTTAACAGTAAATATTAACTGATTACTGTCAGTCTTAATTCTAAAGACACAGATTGTAATTCCATATAATAATAATGATTTTTTTGATAAGTATGTAATATATAATAATTTATCCTCCTTACCAAATAAAAATAATTTCGTCATCTAAAAAAGTGTAAATGACCACCAAATATTACGTTGGAATGGTATCGACAAATTCCCATACAACTCAAGCAAGGTTTTTTTTATTTAAAAAAAAAGAATCAGTATTAATTATAAAGTTGAATTAATGATTGTCCTCAATGATGACGTGGCAGAAAAATTATTTCCCATTTAAACTTTCCCTCACCGTTAATTCAACCCACCAAACCATAATAATTAATTAATCAACTTTATAATTAATGGTTGACTTGTCTTTTATGGTAGAAATAGCAAACAAGATAGCCCACTAAACAGTCTCTTTCAATTGCATCTACCACCTTTTTGTTAGAACCACATGATGCATCTACCCCTCAAATTCAACTCTCAAACTTGACAAATTTTCTAGATAGAATAGTTCAATTCTCCATTTTTTTCTCTCTTTAAATCATTTGGTATAGTTATCTCATTAACTTAGATACGAGTATGTAAAATCTTTACGGACAACAAAAAATTTTATATCAAATTTTAGAACAACTTCACCCTCAAGATTTGAACTTAAGAATTTCAATCGAAGGAAAATGAGTTGATATTACTTCACCACTAATTTTAAGTGCAACGAACCCATAATTAGATATTGCACTAATAAATACTCCTTTCGTCTCATAAAAATAGAATACAATATTTTTTTTATACAGATTAAGAAAGTTAGTTGAATTATTAATTTTATTGGAGATTTTCAAAAATATTCTTATAACTATCTAATAGCAATTAACAATACAATTTACTATACATTTAAGTATGGACAATATAGTAAAATATGATATAATTATTAATATTAAAAAGAAAACAAACCTATATATTGTGATAAATATAAAAGAAAAGACGGTTTATATTTATGAGGGAGTGGAAATAATATCATGTTTGAGATCTCTTGCAACATAAGAAATTAATGTACTTCAAACACCATAAATTCCACTCTTTTTAACAACAATTTCATGGCTTATTAGCATGTGAGGGCAGCCTTGGAGTTGGATGCACCAACAAAGGTACTTTACGTTGTAAGGTGAGACCATAAGCTTCATCCATATTCAATTTTTCTGGCTTGATTCCATTAGCCAAGTCCCAATCAAATGCATGCACTAGTGTTGCTGTCAACAGCTGATCCATGCGCAAGCCCAGGCTCATTCCAGCACATATTCTCCGCCCAGCCCCAAATGGTATGAGCTCAAAATCATTTCCCCTCACATCAACATTGGCCTTCTCTCCAGCTGGCATGAACCTCTCGGGCCGGAACTCCATACGGTGAGGCCCATTCTTCAGGATCACGAGCTATGGCCATACGTTGACTAAAAGCGTCGAGCCCTTTGGGATCCAGTAGCCATTGATCTCACACTCCTCGCCGGCGATCCTCGGGAGAGACAATGGCGTAGACGGGTGAAGCCGGAAAGTTTCCTTGATGACGGCTTGGAGGTAGGTCAATTGGGGTAAGTCCAATTCGCTCACAAGCCGGTCTCGGCCCACGACAGCGTCGAGTTCTTGTTGGGCTTGGGCCAAAATATTTGGATGCCGAATTAGCTCAGCAATGGCCCATTCCACAGTACTTGATGACGTGTCAGTTCCAGCAGTGAACATGTTCTGGCCACATACATAAAAAGGTACTATTTAATATTTAGTACAGTAATAACGCTGGATATGATGAAAA
>CAODLS011281032.1:0-14419 GCA_948243855.1 Flueggea neowawraea | reverse complement strand
AAAAATAATTATCCAAAAATAATTATTCCACAAATAATTATCCAAAAATAATTATTCCCAAAACTAATTATCCACCAATAATTATTCAAAATAATTACTCCAAATATAATTATCCCAAAATAATTATAAAAATTATCCGGGTATTACACTTTAACAATAGGTCTGAAACTTCTTTGGCCATACCTGAGAAGTGTGCAATATCGAGAATATCATCAACTCCATCTTTTAGCTTTGAACGTCAATGTTCATATCTATTAGATAGTCACGAATTGTCCTCTTTATCTCTTCCATCTCTGGTGAGAAAATCTGCTAAAACATTTTTTTTCAGGTTTTATAATTTCAATATCAAAAATATATTCAGATAATAATGTTTGCCATCTAATTAATTTTTTATATTTAGGTTTACTGGATAAATTATTATGCAGAAATGCATTGACCTATGTATTATCAGCTTTAAGTAAAAATCTTTTTGGTAATAGGAAGTAATAAAATTTTTGACAACTTCTTACTACTGCTAATAATTCTTTCTCATTTATATGATATTGACTCTCAGTATCAGAAAATGTTCCTGAGCAATATCTACACAAACTTTCTATTTTTTGATTTTCTGTATTAAAATCTCCTCTTTTTAATACTCCACTCCAATATTTTTTAGAAGCATCGGTTCTAGAATTAAATTATCACCATCACTTGGTAAGTGTAATTTGGGTAAATCTTTGCATAATTCTTTTATTTTTATTTCCTGATTTTCTAATTTTTTAGTAAAACTGAAAATTTTATCTTTTTTAAGTAACTCTTGAAAAGGCTTTCTCAGTTTTGCTAAATCTTTAGACAAAGATTTAGAATAGTTCCGTAAAAATGGTTGTAATGACAAAAATCAAACAGATATTCGAATTACTTAGAAATAGTTCCTTTGAACCAAAGACTATATATATATAATGTTATCATTGATTCCAATTCCAATGCATTTTTTAACCAAACACCTCCAAGTTTATTTTAATGATTTCAATTTAGTAAGCTAATTTGTATTCACTAGACACAAGAACATGCTCCAAGTAATTTTGAGTTTATATGGAGGGCTCAAACAATTGTAGATATGCACAAAAGTCTTTCCATATAAAATTGATTCTGTTTGTTAATGTTAGCAGATCAATAAATCGTGTTGTTCATACTATTATCAAAACTTTCGATTCTGTATGCTTGGTCCGACTTTTTGGTGTGTCTCTCCCCTTGACTTTCTTGTCACAGCTATTGCTGCAAATATTGTGGATTAATGAAGTTACCACATTTCCTATAATGATACTCGTTGCATTTAACAGCCATTGGGTTAAAGAAGACACCATCATGAAAAAACACTATTTATGTATGATTTGCATTTTGCAACAGAAGCAACCCAAATCTAGCATGTAACATCAATGTCTGCTAGCGTTACTAAGACCACACATCAGGACAACATGAATTGATTAAGAATCACGAAAGAGATGGGTGAGAAAATTCACATCCTTTTCAAGGTTATTGCAATGGTGGTGCCAAAGAAAAATGCTTTATTTGGTTGGTCACTGTGAGGATCCTAAGTTAGCACTAAGAAAAGACCACACTTTGCCAGCATGATAGCAGAATGAAATTTGGCAGACAGAAGAGAGACTCATTATTGGATGGCCCTTCGATCACAAAAAATAAAGAAAAAGACTAGAGTCTTTGCCAATTATACCTCTAATCATGACTTAAATTTGGCATTGACTTTCTTGCAAGCAAACAAATATTAGTGGTTAATCTTGATTTATAATAATGGTTTTGGTCCATCGGCTTAATTAGCCGTGCTAGCTATGACATGATCAGTTTTGGCGCAAGGATGTATTCGAAACTAGTTAACAGTTTAACAGGGACTATTTGTAAGCTATTAGCCTAGAACGATTTAAAAATGAAGCGATTGAATCGATTCAAGTTGATGCAATGTTTGATTAGTGTTGGACACAGGTTTAATGTTAGATCCATTGCAACGCGAGCCTATAATATTGGTCCTGATGCAAAGTAATCATAGGGAGGTTTCCAATCTCTCTTGGACTAAAAATTGATACACCTACAAAATATTATTCCATCCGTCCTAATTTGATAAACATTACTACTTTTTACAGTAATTAAGAAATACTTAGTACTTAAAATCATTTAATTCTATATGATTTTTTATTTATATACTTTGACTAATTGTATTTGTAATTAATGAATTAGTTAAAAGAAATATTAAATAAGGATAAATTTGTAACTTCGTTAATAATAAATGCAATAAAATAGAAAAGTATGTCTATATTTTCGAACATTCAAAATAGAAAGTGTACCTATTAAATTGGGACGAAGAGAGTAGCTTAATAAGTAATTGAGGATATGGGATGATGGGAAGAGGTCAGAGGAGATATTGGAGTTGTTGATGGGAGTTGTATCGGATAAATAAGTTAGTGATGAATTTTAAGAGCTTAGAACACGATATGGATAGCAACAATCAATTGGTTTTAGAAGAATGACTAAATGAAACAGTATTAATTATAATGTTGGCAAAATTCACCAAATTATATCACATGTGCCTCATGGAACTCGTGGTACTGTTTTATGAAATGTATGGTGTTGGAAGAGTTTTCATCACTTATGAGTTTCTACAATATTCGAAAAAGAGAAACTATACTGCTTATTTCAAGCCTTTTTATAAATAAATACACTAATAAAAATTTTTATTAATACTGTGTCTCACTTGGCTTCTTTACCGGCAAATAAGCCCGATTGTAGGTATAATCTCCTGTGTTCAAGGCATGGTGTTGGAGGATAGGGGTTTGCAAAAAAAAAAATCAGTGTAAATGCATGTGGTACCATGCGCGGCAACGACAATGATCATATTATCCAAGAACTAAAAGTAAACTTTAATACATCCCCAAAGAGATGGACAATATATAATATTTCTCAGTAGCCTTGGTTAACATTCTCATTATGAGCGAATTAGAGATAAATAATATTAAATAATGTGTATTTTATACATGAACACATATCAGTCTTAATCAAATTTGGTATAAATTTACTTGTTGAATTTAAACTTTATTTACGAGTAATATGATTAATTAAATTTGTAATTGCTAGTAAGATGATTTATTTATTTATTTATTTATATGGTAACTAATTTTTGTAATAACAATAATAATTAAAAAATCACTATTTTTCATTAGAAAAAAAAATTAAAACTTTGAAACCGTTCAACGTCAACCAAACATGTCCAAAATACAAAGCCAGCGTAGCAGAAGAATATGGGCCAGTATATTTGTGTGTTGGAGCTGTAACGTTTGAGCCCACACCTCATGGAGCGATTCATGGGCCGATCAAAGACTGAACCGCGAACATCTTCCACACCGATTCGGACGAAACCGAACTCCGACGAAGCTCACTCGAGAGAGAGAGAGAAGGAACCTTCTGGGTTGTACGGCACCTACCGTTTCTCAACTAAACGTCAACCATATTTACTTAAACAACAAGATTCCCATAAACCCCATTACTATCCCAATTGGAATTTACAGCGGACGAAACAACCTTGACTCACTGAGATCTCACATCTTTCTCTTCCATCAATTCAATAACAATGTCTTCACCTGCTGAGTAAGCTTTTCCTTCCTTAATCTAAGTTTTCAGATTGGTTGGTTTCTTTTTTTTTTTTTGAAGTTTTTATGTATTTGCTTGTTGGGTTTCAGATGGTACAGCTCTCTGCCACCGATTAGTAAGGCTTATGGCACTTTGTGTCTTACCTTCACAACGGCGTATCAGCTTGGACTATTTGATGCCGCCAACATTGCATTGTTGTATCCATATGTCCTCTATCGGTTTCAGGTATGGAGTCCAATTGGGTTTTGGTAGAATTTGTTAGCTATTTGGTTTAGTGGATGGAAAAAGGTTTGGACTTTTGCATGTACTTCACATATGAGGTCAATTCACGTGGTGGAGCTTATAGTGGTTTGATTTTTTGATCCAAAATTTGTGTTTTGTGGAATTTGGAGTTGTTTGGTGTTTGATAATTTGGGATTTTATGGCCTTCAAGCACTGAATTAATGTGACTTAGTGGAATCGTAGCATTTACTTGTATGCCATATTAGTGCTTTGGGTTTGTTTGTTTATTGAGAACTATTAAGGCATTGATAGGATGTTTCAGTTCGAGCTGAGAAGATAAGATCAGGGCTTTAGGTAATGTCTATGCGTAATATGAATGAGGCCAGTGGGTTCCCAATGTCTCTGGATGTACTTAACGTGGATACACACAGGCATAATTAGAAGGAAGATCAACTATGATCTTTTGTTAAAGTTTTGTTTGTTAGTTCATTTTGCAGCTTTATATTGCTGTCCAATTTTAGCATTCTTGTTAGATTTGTTTGATGTAGTCTCTTCTGACGTTGTCTTTGTTGCAGGTGTGGAGGCTTATCACAAACTTCTTTTTTCTGGGGAAGTTTTCTATAAATTTTGGCATTCGCCTGTTAATGATGTAAGTTTGATTATATAAGCTCTTTTGATGCATTCATACACTCTCAATTCATTCCGTTGCACCATGGGTTCTTATGCCTGTGAACTTCAGTTTCACTTGACCTATATATTTTTTTATGAGTATTATTAATTTCTAACATCATTTTTACTCCTATAGAGCAAGATATGGAGTTCAACTAGAGAAAGGACCATTTGATAGGCGTACAGCAGATTTCTTGTGGATGATGATTTTTGGAGCCTTAACACTATTGGTGAGTAGTTATCTTCATTCGATTGACCTGATATTTACAGAATGCTGGACAATTTCATAATAGTATATAGCAATAATTTTGCGTGCATTACCTGATAGGACATCGAGGTCAAGAGATTTGAATGAACTCATATGATTTGCTTTTCTTTTACCTTTCTCCTGATTTCTTTTCTTCTTTTGGAGCATTACAGAGCACTTATTGAGCTTCTACTGGTTTCCATAAAAGTCATGTTTCTGTCGCACTAGCATGGCTTGAGTTTGTTAAAAAAATGATTTTAACGACTTCCTTTTTCTTGGGCTTTAGGTGTTATCCGCTATTCCCTTTTTTTGGACTCCATTTTTGGGGATATCTCTTGTATTCATGCTTGTTTATGTGTGGAGTAGAGAATTTCCAAATGCTCAGATCAACATATATGGCCTTGTCGCTCTTAAGGTATGTCAATTAGTATTTAGTTGGAAACTTTCATGTTTAGGCCATTGGCTTCTCCGAGTATTTGGGGCCTGGCCTTGTATAGGTGTCATACGTCATTTTCTTTCTTTCTTTCTTTCTTTCTTTCTCAGGCATTTTATCTGCCATGGGCAATGCTTGCTCTGGATGTTATATTTGGTTCACTCATTATGCCAGACCTGCTGGGAATCATAGCAGGACATCTATATTACTTCTTGACTGTCTTGCATCCACTTGCAACTGGAAAGACCTACTTGAAAACTCCAAGATGGGTGTATCCTTTTTCACTTGTCTCTTTCCAATTGCATTGATGATCAATAATTCTATTGCATTATGAGATCATTGCATTTGCAGGCACTAAATATGGCTTCACAGGTCTCTTGTGTCTCTGCCAAATGCAGACATGTGAATTTGTGAAGTCTTTTGTTTTGAGCTCTAATTGAGAACTGGATTTTATTGTCATGCATTTGAATTTCCTGAACTGTTGGTAGACAAAAGCTAGTATCAAGGTACAGAATAGGAGCTCCTAGTTACACTCAAAGAAGCAATCCGGCTCAGCCTGACCGGAATGGTGGCACCACCTTCTTCAGAGGAAGATCATACCGACTGAGTGATTAATTCTCCTCCTTCGCTTCCTTCCCGAATCCAAGCAATTTCTCAACTTCTTCACAATTTGTTCAGATGATACCACAAATGAGGGGTACAAAGTTTTTTACTTCAGTTGTTAGGGAATGGATTTTGTAGGAAGGTCCTTACAGTTGAGCTAGTTCATCATCTTTCAACACTGCAGTATGTTGTTGAGGTTAATTTAATTGGTGTACAAATATGTTCAAACGGGATATTCTTCGGATTTTGACAGATTTGTTCCAGCTAAGTTATAAATTCTGTTTTTTTAACAAGTCATTTTATTTGCTCCGGGGAATTTAATTCTAGACCGGAATTTAACTCATGCATCTTTTTGGTGTTGGAGTTTACTTTAGCTCAAATACCAATAAGTTACAAGTTCATTGGTTGAACTATACATTCTTCTTCAATTGGAGGGGTGAAACTTGGAGTTCAATTTAACATCGTGGTTGGCATATTTTACAATAATCTTTCATCTGTAATTTTATTTGGCATCTTTATTTGAAAATTTAAAGAATTGTTTAGTTGAGAAATTTTTTTATTATTGTTTAGAAAATTATAATAGAAATGAAAAATAAAATTTTTTGTAAATTTTCTTTTGAATAGTAAACATATTTTTTAAATATTTTTAATTGTTAAAAAATAGAAACAAAACAAAAAAGAATAAACTGTAAACATAGCTTAAGTTTTTATGTTGAATTTTCTTTAGTTCTATCCGGATTACGGAAGAATGTCTTGTTATTAATAATACTCCACTATTGCATTGCGGATTGAAAAATAGGATTAGAGTGAAATTTTGGCTTCTGTTTTTTCGGGGGCAATTGACCACTTCACGATGTTAAATGTTTTTTTCTATTTAACAAGTGTTATTGTTAAGAAGAATTTTTATCTTTTTGTCCAAAATGTAAACCAAACTTGATAAGTAAAGTTAATTTGGAATTATTATGTTAAATATTCAGTTAATATTTTGATCATTTGAGAAGTAGATTGCGCATTGATAAATGCAAAAGAAAAAAACATAAAGGGTTCATTTGGGAATGACAACATATAGTATTTTTTTAAAAGACATGTCTATCTTTCTACTTTTTTACTATTTATTTACTACCAATCATTATAATATGTTATATGTTGTTGTGTCGAATGAGCTCAAAGTTATCGATATGTTTTTAAGTTATTGACACATTTTTTAAAAACTATAGTATATTTAAATAATAATATACAATGTGAATGTAAGAAATAAAACGGTGACTCAATCCTTAAGAGATTTAAGAGAAAAATAAAATTATTTTGAATTTTAGTCTACACTTATCTATTAAAAGAAAGAAATAAAACGGTGGCCTAAGAGAGGAATGGCAGGCAATGGTAAAAAAGAGGTAAGATGGTGGGGGAAATAGTGAAAAGCAAGATTCGTTACAAAAGCACAGAAAAAGGAGGAAGGTGAATGGCAGTAATTGCAAGAGCGAAATGGACGGTCCAAAATGCATCAATCAATCCATCATCGCCACCTGATCCTTCAAACCTCTCTCCGCTCTTACCGCACCAAAACAAAATCCCAAATAATAACGGTAACGTACCAAACAAACCACCACCACTTGGAGAAGACGCACCAGAACGCAGCTACAAACGCCATCACTAGCTTTAACCAAAACCAGAGAAAGCAGCAATGTCGTGGCAAACTTACATGGACGAACACTTGATGTGCGACATTGATGGCCAGGGCCAGCACCTCTCTGCCTCCGCCATTGTTGGCCATGACGGCAGCGTTTGGGCCCAGAGCTCCTCCTTCCCTCAGGTCATTCATTTATTTTTTTAATTGTTCAAAAAGTTCTGATTGATTTGATCCGGTTTGTTTGCGTTGATCAGTTGATTGATTTTGATAGTGCTTGATAGATTTGTGTTTGGCAGTGGATTCGATGATTTAATTTTGATACTAACAAGAAAAACTGAACGTGTGATTTTACCATAAGATTTATGAATTTAGTTGTAATACTTAATGGGATCTGTGGTGTGGCAGTTGAAGACAGAGGAGATGAGTGGCATAATGAAGGATTTCGAGGAACCAGGTCACCTGGCACCTACTGGCTTACACCTTGGTGGCACCAAGTACATGGTTATCCAGGGCGAGCCCGGAGCCGTCATTCGTGGAAAGAAGGTCTATCCACGTTGCCATATATACATTTAAGCCATTTTTCTTAACACATTTCATGTTGCATATTTAACGGTACTCAACATGTTACACAATTTAAAAATATTCTGCTATTATCTCTTTTTTTCATTGCTAAAAACATCCAATTTACTGATCTGCAATCTGTGTATCGCATGAGCTTTTAATAGTAAATTGAAAAGTAGGTAACAAAAATAGATTGTATAATACAAAAAAATAGAGGGTCACATGTTTTTTTCGAATTCTATTATACTTGGATAGTATTTTCTTTTTCCGATATGCTTGAACCATACACCATTCATATTAACTAAAAGCAAATACATTTTCTTGTTGTCATTCCAACTATTATGGTAAATTGGTTGATTTTTTCAACCCGGTTTTGAGGGGACATTGCCTCGAGCTCGCGGATTTACTTGTTCTGTTGCCTAATGTAGAGGTTTTGTGATGTTTATTGTATCAGAATGATCATTTTTGTATGGGATTTATGAGAAGCTTTGTTGTTATGTTTTGAGGAGGGATCACTGTAAAGAAGACAGGTCAAGCTCTTGTTTTCGGTATTTATGAGGAGCCTGTGACTCCAGGACAGTGCAACATGGTTGTTGAGAGGTTGGGGGATTACCTCATCGACCAGGGTCTGTAGGCCTCAATCACAATCAACCCACATCGTGATTATTACATTTCTTTTTTGGGAGGGTAAAAGCAATATTTTTGTTTCCTTTTGTTCTTTGATTTATTTTTGTTACTGCTTCTAGTTTGCAACTTCTTCAATGGACCTTGAATTGGCTGTGAAGATATTGCAGACCATAACCATTTGAGAACTACAATGGTTATTTGGTATTTTGGCTTTTTGATTGCATTATGTATATTTCACTCAATGGCACCTTTTGTTGGTGCAAATTAGTAGTGGTCTCGGAATATTTCTTAAGCAAATGATTCATTATCACAAATAACTTCCAGCATCTTTCCTGAACATACCACTTATGTGGTAGTACTTTATTGTTGAAGAATTTAATAATATAAGGTGTCTATTGTGCTTCGTTGGTGGTGTCGGTGACACGAAAAAATCGGTGAATTTGCCACCACTTGAAGTTGAATGTGCCCTAAGTGACATCGATTATGATATCTAGAATGATTCTCTTTTGTGAAAACTGGGAAGGAACAAATCCCAGTTTTATTGATGTGGAACAATTTGGTATTATATTGTGAATAGAAATTGCATTGTTTGTTACAGGTTGATGCAATACAGAGTTTCTGAACTAATTTTCTGACCTCAGAAGGGTTAAGATATGGAGATTTTTCATTGCCTGTCTATATTTGGTTGATGATGAACTAACTAGATGAAATTAGGCCTGAAGCTTGCTTTCAAAGAAGAGCTTTTCTGAAAGTTGTTGAGAGTTGGAAATCATGGCTTGGCCATCTGACAACCTTTTTTTCCCAATCATACAATGCTTTTGTGAGTGCATTCTAAAAGTTGATCCATCCCCTAGGCCCGCTGGTTGTTGGTGGATTCTTGATAAGAACCATTGCCTATGTTCATCGAAGGGCAGACCCAGAATGATATGTTTGGTTGAGAATTTTGATTTCCTTGTGTTTTACGTTTTTACGGTATCTGTTTAAGATAAATTAAGAGAGAAATAACAGAAATAAATTACAGAATGATTGATTAAATTGTATGATAAAAACGTGTATAAAATGATTCAGAATTATTCGATGTTATAATAGACGTAGTTATTACTGAATCTACTAATTCAAACAAGTATGCATCAAACAATAGATTGGTTTTCAAAAGCTAGTGTAGTGGACATCAAGCACTATGCCTGAAAATCAAACAAGTTGCAAATGAAAATCCATTCAGATTGTCCCCTTCTTAGAAAGTGATGTGGGCAGTGATTTGAAGCTAACTAGACATAAAGAAGAGGGAAAGCAAAATTGATCATGAAATTTTACCTCAATCTGCTGTTAAAAGTGAAAATCAATGGTAGCTTTATCTTATTTTAAGGCAGGCTTGACAAATTCTTAAATGATTTGTGCCAAGTAGTCTTGATAGTTGAAGACTTGTGTCGCGCAATAAAATAAAATATTTCTTGAAAATTTGTCTAATTGTAGTACTATGGTGACCATATTAATGTATAGACTCAAATTTGTTGCTGGTGCAATTATGACTATGAAATATTTCATAATAAAGAGATAATATTTATATACTAACGTACAATAAAAATATATTACTATTAATCATTTTCGACCCTTCTTTTTCAGTCAAAAAAAAATTGTGTCAGGTTTCTTTGGTTTCTCAGTTGCTTTTCAAAACCAATGTATTAAAAAAGAAAGGATCAATAATTCAATGATGTGATTTCTTCAATAGGCTAACTACTTACGGCAAAATTTCATAAACAAATGTTAGGGCCCAATATGAAAACTTTATTGAAAAATTTTATGTAATACTATGATTTTCTATAATTTTATATGCATAAAAATCTTTATGCACGAATATATTATGAAAAATCAACCGAAATAGTATTATTTTTATTAAAAAGGATTATCTTATTTAATTTGTAAGATATTATTGTGAAATAATGTCTACTAATAATTCATGAACAACTGCAATTTACTATATTTAGTATTTGCTTAGTAGAAGAAGCAATTAGCATATTAGAAGACCAAATAGTATATCTTTTTTATAAATCTTTTCATTTATTTTTCATTATTTTATTTTTTTAAAGTCCTTAATAATATGCATACATTATGTTAGAATAATTTACGAAAATAATTGTGAAAAGAGCAAATCAAAAAAAGAAAAAAAAAAAGAAAAAGAGGGTTGAGACCCATGCCGGTAATAATTTAACATGAAATTAAGTTAATGATGGTCCGTTGTTTCGACGCATACCTTTCACTCTGTGCTGGCGCTTCAATAGATAAGCACCCAGACACCCACAACACTTCTCACCCAAAGGCCAAAGCTTCTCTCTTTCTCCACTTCTTCTACGCATCGCGTCACCAAAATCTCAGCTTCCATCAAACGACAAATCCACCGATTCCAACATGTCGTGGCAAACCTACGTCGATGAGCACCTTATGTGCGAAATCGAGGGCAACCATCTCTCCGCCGCCGCCATCATCGGCCAAGATGGCAGCGTTTGGGCTCAGAGCGCCACCTTCCCTCAGGTTCTTCACTACCCATCTCTGCAATTTTCTTGTTTTCTTTTAGGGTTTGAATTGTTACTTAGATTGGTTTTGTTGCTGACACTGATCTGGGTGTTCAAAGTGGCTGATCACTTAATCGTTTTGGTTTAATTGAATTGGGTTTTAGTTATATTTGAGTAAAGTTTGTCTTTTTTATCTGATTGGTGTAATTATTGGTTGATTAGAAAAACCCATATGAGGTTTTTCTGGGATCGAGGGTTTTTCAACTAGGATGATTTTTTTTTTATGTTTCTTTTTTTAAATTATAGTTCAGGTGGTCGTCCTTGTTGTGTATTGATTCACCTTGCTTTCTGGTGATCTTGATCACGAGAATTAAAGATGAGACAATTCGATCTTTGTTTTAACGAACGCGAGGGAAAACAATTGTATTTTTGTTTCCACTGAAACAATTTTCTTTCTTGTTAACACAGATAATTATTGTGCTGTGTTTCCTTTTTATCAACTTCTGCTCACTGTCTTTTGTGTTGCTGTCTCAGTTGAAGCCTGAAGAAGTTGTTGGCATAATGAATGACTTCAATGAACCTGGATTTCTTGCTCCAACTGGATTATACCTTGGTGGCACAAAATATATGGTGATCCAAGGGGAGCCAGGGGCAGTCATTAGAGGAAAGAAGGTGATGAAATCTTAGGTGTTATTTGATTTCACTCTGGTTAGAATGCTGAAAATTTGCAAAGTGGATGGCCCCAAGAAATTTTGTTGAGAATATATATGATTTCAATGAATTCTCTGTGTTTTTTTCCCTTGTAGCTTTAAATTAAATATATTATCTGAACTATGATGCTCTTCACCAAAATGGGCGATTTTCATTTGGATCACGAGTAGCTATTCTTGAAACTAGACAATGCCTTGCTTAGTTGTTTGGGCCAGGGATATACTCCTTGGCAATGGATGTTTGTTCACCATTTTACAAAACAGAAAAACATTTCTCTGTAATTTTTACAATTTGTGTTTAGTTTAAGACACCATTGCTATTCAATTGTGTATCTATTGGTTCTTCTATTCTCTCATTTGGATGTATCATTGTTTGCTGTTTTCGTATGTGCTTTGGTATTCTTGTGCTTCTGAAAGTCAATTTTTACTCATTTCAGGGACCTGGTGGTGCTACGGTTAAGAAGACCAATCAGGCCTTGATTATTGGTATCTACGATGAGCCAATGACTCCAGGGCAGTGCAACATGATAGTTGAAAGGCTTGGAGATTATCTCATCGATCAGGGTCTCTAATAAGCTTTTGTATGGTTTTTATTTATTGAGATTTTCATGGCTTCCATACAAGCTTGCGTATGTCTACCCTGCTGTTTGGAACTCCTGAATGCTGTGAAATAATATTATATGAGATATTTAGAAGTCATTAGAACAGAACACTGTGTGGAAAGAAAAGGGTTTTGGTGCTTGTTAAAAGATATGATCTTTCTGTTTTTGTACTATTTAATGGTATTCGGATTGTCAATGAAGCTACTTTGTCTGGATTACACTGGATTTGATCTAATGAATTTGGTAATTTGATTGGCATAAATTTTAAATAAATATATTCTGTCGGTGTGACTGTTAGCCCTAGTCTAGTACTACATGCATTGTCTTGAGATTGCTACTGAGGTCCCTGCCGGTTTTGCATTTTGGTATCTTTTGTCCCATTTGTCAATCTGGACGCAAGAAAAACTGAAATCGCCTGCTCAGTGGCGGGTTATCCAGGTTTTAATTTCAAGTGGAAAATTGAAACCTTGCTCCTCAATTTAGTTGGTTCTGGATTCTCGAGTTATTTAAGCCTATGCTATCAACAGTAAAGTATGTACTGATGCAACTGGATTTTCCTCTGTCGTTAATTTGGGATAAGTGCCTTCTTTGGTTATTGTGAACCTGTGATGCTTTGCATAGAAAATCTAGTGATCCGAGCAGTGTCGGCTTAGTGCTGAGAAAGGTTGGCGAGACTTTCCAGGAATTACGCACATACTCGAATTTTGGACTTGCAAGTTTTCATTCACAGGCAGAGCATCGCTCGTTGAAGAAGGGAGTTGAGTTGTCATGGTCGGTGATGGCCAGCACGGTGGCGGCTTAAAAAATTTCAGAATACGTCTACTTTGGATTCGTTGGCATTTTCCTTGACCAACATTTACTACAAACAAAAAGGTTCATTTACAACTAAAAATGCCAACAATTATGCGCAGGAGGGAATTTCAGTTGTCAAAGTTTAATATTTGCAATTACACATCTCTGACTAAAGAAATAATCGACACCGCTAAATATATGTTCAAGCACGAACTGATGAAACCGGAAATATGTGCAAAATGTATTCATTAAGCTCATAGTTTGGATGGACTAGTCTTTGCATGCCATCTCTCAAACACCTACTTACTACATACAAAATTATGGAGAAGATATATATCACACTTGCATCCATTCTCATGGCCATCTCAGGACTCAATTAAAGGCCATACCTTTACTGTGCTTCCATGTTCAAACTTCTTTGCGGTGCACTCAAAATGAAAGAGATGAAAGCCAAAAGAAGGAAACTTGAAATCCATGTACACACTTCATTGCGCAAAGCGGCAGAAGTTGAAGAAATAGCCGTTGTGTTGCTTGCTGCTGTTTTGTTGCTCCTGCATGAAAAGAAGAACGCTGTTCAGTACGCTATATGTCAATGGAGTGGCCTAGTAATCAACATGTTGGTTAATAAGACATTTACTTACCCGCCGGATGTCATATACAAGCAATTATCGTAACCTGTGGAAACAAATATGGTCAGTTTACAGAGAAAACAAGAGCCTTTCGGACTGGATACACAAAACCATCAACATCTATAAAAATTGAAACTCCTAACCAGTAAAATATCTGCACAACAAAGGTAGCTTTATTCAAAGGCCATCGCATTAACTAATAGTGAGAACCATGAAACGGCCAATTTTGTGTTTAATTGGTTTCTTTGAAATGCATGGGCAGTAGTTCACTTCTCCGCATTAGTTTATCGACCAATTGACAATATCTACAAACAAACTAGGTAGTGTCTTTTTATTGCATAAACCATGAGAAAAGCAAAATTAATGAAACAAAAAATGAACAAGTTGGTTGGTTAGTGGTACTGTACTTGGATCCTTGTCGACTTTGACTCCAGCCCCTCCAAAACTGCAAGCAATATCAGTGGCTCCATTTTGCTGGTAATAACTGTTGAATGCGTAGGATGCATGAGAAAGTAGAGTATCAGGCTCAAAGCAAGGCTGACTCGGCTGAA
>CAODLS011281013.1:0-14968 GCA_948243855.1 Flueggea neowawraea | reverse complement strand
TATTTCTTCAGTACCATAATTGTCAAGATTGTTAACAGTGCCACCAAGGATATTACAAGAAGTGGTGGGTGGTTAGCAGGCAACAACATTAACAGAAATCATTTGAATCTGTTTTATTTGTTGCTGTCTTTGTTGAGCTTGACTAATTTCTGTGTTTATTTGTTTGTTGCTAAGAGGTACAAGTATAGGCCTCAGAACCCTGTTGGTTCTAATTAAAACAGTATGATTCAAGTGTTTCTTTTCTTTCTTGGTGTGATCTTAATTAATTTCAGAACTTTCTTTATTTGTGTAAAATCATTTTTATTTTTATTTTAATCATACATTTAAAGTATAGTTTCAGCTCTCTTTTTAATTACCTTATGTAATCAATAAGGTAGTGAGGTTTCAGTTATTCGAAGGAGAACGACCGTTCGGTTACTTTACTCTAAGCATACTGACACGACCACGCGCCTACTGAACATTACTCCAGATCCAGAAACACTGCACTTGTCGTCAAATAAACTCGCCCAGTTGTCAAGAAGCCTCACCATTATTTGCCACGTCACTGCTCATGCACACTTACGTGTCTAACCAAAAAATCTCTCCACGTCATCAACTCTCCCACTTTCTGCCATAAAAGCGGATAACTCCCCAGAAAACCGCAATAGCACAGAAAAACCAAACCAAATTAGTAAACCAAACGGATCATCTCTACAATGGCTTCAAGTGATCAGCCATCAGCTCCAACCCCGTACGGCGCCGGAGATAAGCCAATACCGCCGGGGAAGCCGATGTCAATGGAGCAGCACATGCTTGACAAAGGAGCACAGATGTTGCAGTCTTTGAAACCAATCAAGCAAATGAACCAGCATGTTTGTACCTTTGCTATATACAGCCATGACATGTCTCGACAGATTGAGACTCACCACTATGTGACCAGGATCAATCAAGACTTCCTTCAGTGTGCTGTTTACGACTCTGACGACTCTTCTGGCCGTCTCATTGGTATCTTCTTTTTACTTCTCAGCCTTGAAAGCTGATTAACCGTAGTTCTGAAAATTGTGAGTTGATAATTAGTTTTGGTTTCTTGTTGTAGGGGTGGAGTACATAGTGTCTGACAGGATATTTGAAGACTTGCCACCGGAAGAGCAAAAGCTGTGGCACTCTCATGCTTATGAGGTTATAATTTTTGCTTTATTTTTTTGTTTGTGTAGAGCTTATACAAGAACTAATGTCTTAAATTTGAATTTTTCAGATCAAGTCAGGTTTGTGGGTGAACCCACGGGTTCCAGAAATGGTACTGAAACCAGAACTGGAAAATTTGGCTAAAACTTATGGCAAGTTCTGGTGTACATGGAAAATTGATAGAGGTAATTAATCAGTTAGCTATAAATAAAATCATATAGGATTACTTGATTAGTTTAACTGATTTTTTATGTGTGCTTGATTGATCCGTGAAGGTGATAGGCTTCCACTAGGCGCGCCAGCGCTAATGATGTCTCCACAAGGAGTAAATTTGGGGATGGTGAAGCCAGAGCTGATCAAGAAAAGAGATGACAAGTATAACATATTGACAGATGCCATTGCGCAAACCAGGGTAGAGATTGAAGAGCCAGAGTGGATTAATCCAACAGCTGACTATTGGAAGCAGCACGGAAAAGGCTTTGCAGTTGACATTGAAAAGACTGAGATGAAGCTGAGGGCTCCGTTTCCATGATCCTGTTATGTCTGTATTATGATAATTAACAAATCAATGAAAGTAGCTATATCTACAGACAGTAGTATATGGTGCATGTACATAAATGGGGATTTTGCAGTTTTGATTGTAAATGTTGTGCTCTGCTATAACCATGAACACCGAGCACTATCAGGGATGTGCTAAGAATATGTCGCCTTTGCTTATATGAGTAAATGAATGTGGTTGCTCTGTTTTCGTTTACGCAAGTACCCATGATCATGAAGCTGCTGGTTTATTTACCAGTTGAACTTGTTGATCATCATGCCACAATACTATCATAGAATTTGTATGTGAGTAGAATTTTTGGTAAAAATTGACCTGAAAGCAGATAAGGAATTGGATATTATAAGAGTTGGACTTCACAAAACTTCACCTTCACGCTTCCGTGAAAGTTCCCGTCTCTGTTTGTCATTAGATTTCAATCCTTTCATCTACTCCATCCTCATGGAACCCTCTGAACCCAAAACTCAAGTTTACTCTGTCTGGGCGGTTACGCCTGATGACATGGCAGCCAGATTCAAGAAGCTGATGGAAGGCCTGAGATCCGAGTTTGGAGGGCCGCAGTTTCAGCCCCACGTCACCGTTGTGGGGGCTATTAGTCTGACCGAGCAGGACGCTCTGGACAAGTTTAGATCTGCCTGTGATGGTCTTAAGGCTTACAATGTAGTAGTTGATCGTGTGTACAATGGGATCGATTGTGTTTTCTTGCGATTGCATTCGACGTCGGAGGTAATACCGTAAATTTGGGATTGATTTTGTTAAAATTCGGAACTTTGTCGCCTAAATTGAATTTTTAAGTTTGTTGAAAAGGTGGTGTCTTTTTGGGGTGAATTGTGGGTTTGATACGTGAAGATATGTTTTTGCAGGTAATGGAACTTGTGCACATTGTTGTGGACATTTTGGGTACAAGAGTGATAATCGTAAGTCTACTGTGTGCTCTGTTGTCTTTGGCACGGCTAAAAATGGGACCTTTTTCATTCATGAAAACAAGAGATGCGTTTCTTATATCCATTTGTTTGTTTGCTGCTGTAAGTGATTGAACATAGGCCAAAAATCAGCATTAGATGCCATTTTGGTACTTTGCAAGCTGCAGGCTTGTTTTTTTAGTTTCCATGGATTGAATTTGCACATATGGACTGATATAGGAGCTGAAAATGAAAAGTAACGTGGAGATCTAATCATAAATGAGCTTCAGACAGGGCATGATGAGTAAAAAGCATTTAGCGCTGTGGAGATTCTTGTGAACTTCTAGGATTTGATCAACACAGTGAAGGTCGATTTGCTTACTTCGCGTGAGGGAAGATTCAAATGAGTTAGCGATTTTTGTGCTTGATGTCTAGAGAATTTAACTTTAGACTGCTCCACAGCCATGATAAACTTTAGAATACTAACAGATGAACTTTCAGAAATGTTTTGGCAAGAAAGACGGTTTTACTTATTAGGAGAAAAAAAAATTCCATTCACTCTGATTCCAATCTGTCTGGGTAATTGGCGTCAATGAGATTAGTGCAAGGGAATGTAGTTGAGTGCCCCTAAAAAATGTCCTACATCTAGAACTTGAAAGGCAGAGTTATATTTTGTTCTGTCACTCTGTGGCATAGCCTTGCTGGAAAACTTGAACTTCAATATTTAAAAGCATCAAAATTTGAAGCTCGAAATTCTTTTCCAAATTGACTTGCTCTAGTTCAGCTGATGAACCTGATTTTCGTTTGCCTCGATATGATAGAAAATTGTCTTTCTAATATATTTCTTTTATGCTCAGTTGAAGATTTATATGGTCACAATTTGCAGCGTACGTGCCGCACCTTAGCCTCCTGTATGCAGGCCTGACTGAGGGGGAGAAGAAAAAGGCTCAAGAAAAAGCTGTTAATCTTGACGAGAGCGTCAGCGGCTTAAGTTTCCCTATAAATCGCCTTCAGTTATGGAAAACAGATCCTGAAGACATCACTCTAGCAGAATCGTGGGAAAAGGTTGCAGAATACACACTTCCTTACAACTAAGTCTCTCTTTTCCGTTTCTTAGTTGCTTCTATTACAATAAAACCTGTCAAGTGCTACTTTGTCTTGCATTTCACACACGCGGATGCATTTCATATGCATCTCAGCAGTATGTACTCAGGTTCGGTATGCAATGACATCGCAGCCACATGGCAACTTCTGTTGTATTTGTATACGACTATTCAGTGCATCCTCTAAAAGTAGCAGCTTGTTATTATCGCAGTAAAGATTAAATTCCTGTATCTTTCTGATCTCATGCCATAAGAATAATTTGAATATCCATGTTTGATTTTGATAGATGGAGTTACAGATACATCATATTATGGTGGTTGCTCTGTATCTGTGGTGCAAGTACCCATGATCATAAAGCTGCTTGTTTATACACCATTCGAACTTGTTGATCATCATGTTACAATGCTATCATAGAATTTGTATGTGGGTAGAATTTTTGGTAAAAGTTGGTTTATGGGTTTGTTAACCTGAAAGCAGATATGGAATTGAAAATTCTTGCTTAGACTTAGCCTGGCATCCTTAATGACATAAAGGAAATAATAGAAAAGAAAAGAAATACTATTTCTTTTCATTTCTCTTCATTTCTTACCAATTTGGTAAAAAACAAAAACGAACTTTGATTTTTTTTTCATTTTTCTCTTTGTTTTCATCCATTTTTACTTAAACAAACAGAGAAAAAAAATTAAATTTTATTTTTTTCTCCTTTTTTATTGAAACAAACAGAAATTTAGTATATGTATTAATAATTGATATGTTCTAACACCAAATTAATATATTGGACAAACTAATATATTGGTGCATGGTTTTATACTTTAATATAAATTTTAATTATTAATTGGTTGGGTGGGATATGTAGTAAATTTATGTAGTAGAGTTAGGTATTTAGGATTAGGACTGTTTATTTTAATAAGGTGTTACGGTAATTTTATTGTGCACGGCTTAAGTCTGCTACAGATATCAGTTATAAATCTTAGAAACATTCTATTACAAAGAGATAATATAATCAATAAAGATATATTAGTACTGATCATTTCGATTTTCTTTTTTTTTTTAAAAAATCTGGCGAGAATTTTCCAAAATTGGAAGTGTCAAGTCGGAATGCTTAGTCACTTAAACACGTGTCGTTTACATAGACGACATCACTTGGGACTCGCGGAATCCATGCTTGGCATAAACCAGTTGTGATGCCATGTGCCGCTTCTCCGATGATGAACTCCATTTTCCCACCGCTTCGGGATGATAAATTAATATTCAAGAAGCCACTTGTGTTTTTTTGAGACCAATCTCTATAACTATTACCAGAATCACACTTCGCAAATTTTGGACTTCACGCTTCCGTGAAAGTTCTCGTCTCTGTTTCTCATTTAGACTTCATTCCTCTGATCTACTCCATACATATGGAACCCTCTGAACCCAAAACTCAAGTTTACTCTGTCTGGGCGGTTCCGCCTGATGACATGGCAGCCAGTTTCAAGAAGCTGATGGAAGCCCTGAGATCGGAGTTTGGAGGGCCGCAGTTTCAGCCCCACGTCACCGTTGTGGGGGCTATTAGTCTGACCGAGCAGGACGCTCTGGACAAGTTTAGATCCGCCTGTGATGGTCTTAAGGCTTACCATGCTGTCGTTGATCATGTTGCCACTGGGACTTTCTTCTATCAGTGTGTTTTCTTGCTACTGCATCCGACGCCGGAGGTAACACTCTAAATTTGGAGTTGATTTCGCTAAAATTCGAAACTTTTCCGTATTGAACTTTCAGTTGATGTTTGTTGAAAAGGTGGAGCCTTTTTGGTTTGAATTGTGGTTTGGTATGTGGAGAATCTGGAGATATGTTTTTGCAGGTATTGGAAGCCAGTGCACATTGTTGTGGGCAATTTGGGTACAAGATAAATACTCGTAAGTATACTCTGAACTCTGTTTAGTTGTTTTTTTTTTAGAATTCTGATTGTCTTTTTCATAGTGTGACCAAAACTGGGATCTTTTTCATTCATAAAAGGCGAAACAAGACATGCATCTTTTTGTCATTGTTTTGTTTACTATTGTGAATGATTGAACATAGGCCAAAAGTCAGCAGTAGCTAGCAATTCAGTACTTTGCAAGCTACAGACTTGTTTATTTTAGAGGATTAATTCTCACATTATGACCCATATTATAGGTGTAGAAAATGAAAAGTAATCTGGAGAGTTAAGTTTAGAGTAGCTTCGGATAAAGCATGGTGAGTAAAAAGCATTCAGGTGTGGTGATTCTTAATAAGAATGAACTCCTAGAATTTGATCAACATGGTGAAATGTCCTCAGGAACAACAAATAGGCAAAGGACAACACATAGTCGGACACCACCCCAAACCATTACGCTAGGGGTAGTTCTGATACCATTGGAAAGAGAATTATCATTTAATTATAAACTCTAGAGATCAACTTAACTTAGGTAATGTAGGATACTTGATATACTCTACAAGCATGATAGTCGATACACTCTGGAATACTCACTGGTGAATTTTCAGAAATTTTTTAGCAGGAAAGACAGTGTTTCTAATTAAGAGAAAAATAATATTTCCGTTCAATCTGATTCTGATTTGTTTGGGTAATTGATGTCAATGAGATTGTATTATGGAAGGTAGTTGAGTGCCCGTAAACAATGTCTTTCATCTGTAACATGAAAGACAAAGTTTGTTTGGTTCTATTTGTCATCTCTTCTGTGCAGAAGTTTATAACATAGGCTTGCGGGAAAACACAAACTGCAATTCTTGTCTTTCTGCTTTGCTTAAAAAAGTCTACGGTTGATGCTTAAAATCTTCTTCCGATTTGAACTGCTTTAGTTTAGCTGATGAATTTCATTTTCATTTGCATCATTGTGATTGAAAATTGATATTTCTCTTATGTTCCGTTAAGGACTATCTGTTTCACTATATTGCAGCGTACATGCCGCACCTTAGCCTGCTTTATGCAGATCTGACTGAGGAGGAGAAGAAAAAGGCTCAAGAAAAAGCTAATAGTCTTGATGAGAGCATCAACGGCCTAAGTTTCCCTATGAATCACCTTCAGTTATGGAAAACAGATACTGACGACACCACTCTGAGATCATGGGAAAAGGTTGCAGAATACACGCTTCCTTCCAACTAGTTCTCTCTCTTTTCTGCTTCTCAGTTGCTTCTGTTACAATAAAACCTGTCATGTGCTACTTTGGCTTGCATTTCACACATGGAGTTCCTTTCCTATGCATCTCAGTGGTATGTGCTCAGGTTCGGTATGCAGTGACATCACAACCGTATGGGTTGTTCTGTTGTATTTGTGTGCGAGTGCATCCTGTAAAAGTAGCTGCTTTTTATCGTCACAGTAGAGGTTTAATTCCTGTATCTTTCTAATCTCATGGAATGCGAATAACTTAAATATTTCGTTTTTGATTTTGATAGATTGAGTAGCATACATAGATGTAAACACGATATAAACACGTTAACCTCGATCAGTCTCAATCTTGTATCGCGTGGTGCAATTGATTTCACAGTTAGATGAGAAAAGTATTGGATTGGTTTCCACTTAAGTTTCCATGTAATCTTATCCACTATGAGTTGACATCTTTTGCCATGTTTTTTTTAGCATTCAATAGCCCTCAAAACTTACTGATGATAATGATTAAAATAATAGATGTGGAAACACCTTCAGAGCCGCTCCACCGACTCCTAAAATTCACAGGTTTGCAAGGGATATGCCAGCGAAATTCCTCATTAAGGGTTTACTTTGTCAAGAATCTCTAAACAATTTTATGACACCTGCTTTGAATTGGCACGGCACCAGAACTAATGTTGAAGGCGACTACATTACAAAAATAATCTTTTAGACAAAAACATTATTAAAGATAAAGAGGATAATGTCAAGGACCTGGTATATTCAGAAGAAAAAAAAAAGGATTGAAGAATTAGAGAAACAGAAATTGAGAAGAAGAAGAGTAGAGATAGGGATTGAGAGATGAGAGAGAGAGAGAGAGAGAGAGAGAGATTTAAGAGAGAGGAGAAAGAGAGAATTGAGAGAGAATAATTGTTGTGTGAAAATTTATGATAGTGCTGTTACAGAATAATCCTCTAATATACTCAACCTACTAAGACCATTGTAACTAAATGCTACATCAACAAATAAAACAAGGGAATTAAACGACCAAGCTTAATTAAACGACAACTCTACTAATACCCATCAAATGAGACAACGACTACGTACGACCTGCCACTTGAGTCACGTGATAGTCCATTGCCCTTAAAATGATTCTTGTCTCAAGAATCTGCTTCTGGATCGAAACCAGAGAATTGACACTTCACTTTCTCTGCATCTTCCCACGTAGCCTTTTCAATTCTGAACCATTTCCACCATACTAACCACTGCACACCTGCCCTGTTTTTCTTCTTTTTCTTGACCATCCTCCTATCTAGAACCGCTCGTGGTTCTGGGATTGTAGCGAAATTTCCAAACTCCTCTAGTATTTTAGGGTTAACTACAGTACCACGTCCAATTTTTCTCTTCAATTGAGACATATGGAACACAAGGTGGACTAAACTTCCCTCTGGCAACTCCAATTTGTATTCGATGTTGCCACTTTCTTGCAAAAACAAGTAGGAACCAAAATATCTAGGGCTGAGCTTCAGATTGTCTCGTTGCTCCACTGAATTTTGGCGATAGGGTTTCAGTTTCAGGTAAACGAATTCACCTACTTCAAAGCTTCTCTCGCTTCTTCTCTTATTTGCTTGTGCCTTCATACGATCTTGAGCTTGTAAAAGTTGTTTCTTGAGATTGTTAACCACTTTCTTATTCTCCTGCAGGAAGGAAGCTATTGAAATTACTCGAGGCTCTCTATCGATTACAACTGAGTGTATTGGAGGCCTAAATCCGTAGAGGGCTTTAAAGGAAATCATGCCTAAGGATGAATGAAAGGTCATGTTATACCACCATTTAGCCAGGTAAATCCACCTTCCCTATTTCTTTGGATTTTGATAAGTCGTGCATCACAAGTAGGATTCGATGCATTGATTCACCCGCTCCATTTGTTCGTCGATTTGTGGTTGATAAGATGTACTCATATTGAGTGTAGTACCCAGTAGCTTAAACAATTCCTGCCATAGCTGATTAGTAAACACTACATCCCTATCTGAAGCTATTTTTTCAGGCATCCCATGTAATTTGTAAACAATAGACATATAATCTTGAGCCACAATTAATGTTGTTAGGGGTGTGTGAGAGGAATGAAGTGATTGTATTTAGTAAACCTGTCTACCACCCCAAAAATGGTGTTCTTGCCCTTCATTTTGCCAATCATTAATCTGCCCTTGCACCTCAATAATATGTCCCTATAAGTATAGTTTGAGTTAGGATTAGGGTTACCTTCTAGCTTTTGGATTAGTTTAGCCATTTCAGAGTCTCCCTTAACTCACAATTTCTTCCTTTAGCCACTCCGGAGTTATGATTGTGATTGCTTGCAATTCTACTTTATTGTTCTCTTCCTCATACAACCTTGAAAGAGCATCTATTGCCTCATTCTCCTTCCCTTTCCTAGATTGAATCTGATAATTCAACCCAAGCAATTTAGTAGGCCCTTTTTTTGAAGTTGAGAACTCAACTTCTGTTGTAGCAAATACTTTAAGCTAAAATGATCATTTTGTATTACAAATGGAAATACGTCATTAAACTCAACTAACAATTTCTCTAACTTCTTATGACAACTACCTATATTGTTTTCCTCCTGCACCATCATAAATAAATGCCCTTTGGCACTGTTTATTTTTCTTACCCATGATTTGAGGTCTTCAAATCTCTCCAGATAATCTTCTACTGTACTTATCTGCTTAATCATGTGAAACTTGTTGGAGAATTTTTCCGGGGATGCCTTGATTGAGTTTGAAGAACGAAAGCGAGTTGAAGTGAAGAGAGAAAATATCACCGCAATTTATAGTGGTTCGGCCAATCATGCCTACGTCCACTACCTAAGTCTCACTTAGGATTTCCACTATAACGAAGATTGATTCCGGCTCAATCCAACAAAACCTTACACCAAGGTTGATTGCGACTCACGCCTCTAAAACCAACAAGGTTGATTGCGGCTCACCCCTCTAAAGCCTACAAGGCTGATTACAGCTCACCCATTTAAAGCCTACCCAAGGTTGATTACGACTCAAAACTCTAAAGTCATTACAATGTTATTTGTCATAGGTTCACAACAAACCTTTCCCCACTCTCAAAGAGTTTTACATAACAATTTACAAAAGTGAAAGCTCTATGCTAGGAGTACATATGTTTGATTGATGCTCATAATCTTCTCTCTAGCTTGATTTTGGTGTTTTGGGGGTGATTGAATGATGAAAATGTTTGAGACTTGAAAGCATATGATCATCCATCTTTTTCTGTCATTCCTTGATGTATTTATAGCTTTTCTAAGCCATATGACCGTTGGAGAACAGAATATAGCCATTGGAGTGCATTTAATGCTGTCTACTGCTATCTGTGCCATTCTCACGTGCGTCACTTTATCCTCACATACGTTACTTGAGAATCTTTGCAGCTCACGTACGTGACAATACATTTCACGTACATTGATTATTTTTTAGCAAGTTTTGCGTATGTGAAACTATATCTTACATACATGAATGACAATACACGTACGTTAACTTATGCTTACGTACGTGAAACGTGCTTCAGAGGGTTCCAGTGGCTTCTGCTTGTCTTCAGGCCCTCTATCACGTACGTGACTCTTTGTTGACATATGAGAGTACTTTGTTACGTACGTTAAACTCACACTAACGTGAGTTAACAGCATCAGAGTCTTTGTTTCACAATTATGAGCTCTCCAACTTGTTTCTCTTCAAGTCAAACGTTTTGCTTATCATCAAAACATAAAAAGGAACTTAATGTTGATCACCCTTGATAAAAAAAAAACTCCTCTACAACTTGAATTCCCTATTGCTTTCCATATCTGCGACATAGTGCTGTTACAACCTCATCCCATTTGAGAATGGGTTTTCTTTCCTTCCACTCTTGAAACTAGATGTTTGGTTTAGTGTCTAAGAACATTGTTGTCATCTCCACTTGGGATTCTTCTTTCACTTGGTATATTTGGAAGATTTTGCTTCATCTTCTCAACCCAGCTTTGGGATTAGTGCCATCAAAGATAGAGAAGTCTAAATGAGTCCATATCTGAGTTTGTGTTTGTATAATGGGTAGTAAAGAGTTTTCAGGATTGGGTGTTTGGAACGAGTGTTTGTGGTGCAATGTGGATTGGTGTAGGTAGGATCCCTTTTCCGAAATCAAGTTTACTTTCGAATGAACTTCCACTATCAGTTTGTTGTAGCTGGATTGGTGTTTGTAAAAAGGGTAGGAGGGAGTTTTATGTGGTGGTTTGAGTAACGATAGGTGTATGGTTCTGTGTTTAGGTAAACATTTGAGATGGTGGATGAGATGTTGTTAGTGTTTGGGGTTCTGGATGAATGGGTGTTGGGAAAATCCCTTTTCCAACATTGGATTTAAGCCCAAAAGAGCTTCCACTATCTGTTTGTTGGTATTGCATATTTCTCATCATCTCCATCATTAGTTTCATCTCAGCAATTTCTTTTTGCGCTTCTTCCCACTTCATCAATAATTCCTCTAATGCCACAAATTTGGTTTCCATTTTTTTCACTTGTTCATCCAGGGTTTTCAAACGGGTGTCGTCGGCCATGGTGAAGGTACACACTTTGATCAACAAAAGTTCTCTGATACCAAATGTCAAGGACCTGGTATATTCAGAAGAAAAAGAAGGATTTGAGAAGTAGAGAAAAAAATTGAGAAGAAGAAGAGTAGAGATAGGGATTGAGAGAAGAGAGAGAGATTTAATAGACAGAAGAGAGAGAATAATTGTTTGTGAAAATTCATGATGATGCTGTTACAGAATAATCCTCTAATATACTCGACCCACTAAGACCATTGTAACTAACTACTACATCAACAAATAAAACAAGGGAATTAAACAACCCAACTTAATTAAACGATAACTCTATTAATACCCATCAAACGACACAAGCTACATGACACTTGAGCCATATGACAGATAAACATAGGCAAATTAGATAAATTCTAGGGCATGTTGCCTATTATGTTTTTTAGCCACCATCAACAAGTGGGATTTACAACAACCTTGTATACATGTTCAAGTTGTTTTTAATTCAATATGAAAGCAACAAAACATAATGTGGACATGTGGTCAATATTATAGATAAGACTAACTATTTTACCTAATAAATTGAGACACATTGCCAAGCTTGCAGTGATATTTCTCCATCTTTCTAGGTATATGATAATATCTCATTTCACCTATATAAAAATCCAATTCCATATCTCATATTCAACAATTTAAACCATTTTAGGTAGCTCCTTGCATGTTTTGTTAACATGTGAGCATTGTTAAATTGAGTAAATAAATTTAATTAACATCTCTCCCCTTATTAATTGACTTAACAACGTAAGAGAAAATAAAAATTGCATTCAAAACTTGCAAATAGATATGTAACATCAAAACATTCATTCATTGATGATCTATGTGTTTATTCATTTCAATTTTGAACGGTTACTTGTCAATTTGATTTTGACAAGATCAAATATTTACAAAAAATTGTAGGAATTGTTTGGGAGGATAAAATATATAGTATATTTGATAAGTTTTATAATAATCGATATGAGTAAATAGTAAAAAAATAGAGATATAATATATTTTTTTATAAAATTAATTATATAAAATATATTTTATATTATATAAAATATGCTATACGTTATTTGTTGTAGACTAGATTCGATTAAACACTTGACATCTTATTCATCAATTGAAATTATGTGAAAGTCGAGACCCGGAGCTTAATCAAAGTCTTCTCCTATAGCGACCCAGTTCTTGCTGATCCAAATTTGCACAAGTTAGCAGGAAGTAACTTAAAATACGCAGGACCGCGTTGCCAAATTCATTCATGACGCTCTTTGAAAGAGCGTGAACACCAAGCGCTCCCTTACTAGCCAACCTTACCCGCTGCCAGTAGTGCCACACCTGAAAGAAGGTACAAAAGCCAACTCTCCCACCTTAAATTCTCGCCAAGAATCGACCTTTCTTCACAAATTACAACTCATCTCTCTTTCTCTACGCTTGATCTTTATTTGGCGTTTTGATTCTAGATCCCTAAATTTGGTTCATTTCAGCTTTCAATTCAATTTAGGTTCTATTTCAAGAAAGTCTCACAAGTTTCTTGATTCTAGCAACATTTCTTGTTTCAGGTCACTGAATTCGGGGTTTTAGGCCCGAAAAGTCGAGTCCTCCATAAATTAGGGTTTAAGCTCACAATGCTTTCTTGATTTAGAAAGATTGAAACTTTTGTTGTTGAAAGATTAAAAGAAGACGAAATATATTGTGGGGTTTTGTTTTCTTCGAATGGAAGGGAAGAATCAAGTGAGGTTTACACTATTAAAGCAATCTTCTTTAGCTCCGGAGAGGGACAGTGAGGGTTCCTGTGTGGAGCAGGAAGAGATGGATGAGATTGATCCTGGTGTGAAGCTGATGTACCTGGTCAATGAGGGAAATCTGGAGGGGATCAAGGAGTTTTTGGATTTCGGCGTTGATGTTAATTTTCGCGACATTGATAACCGAACTGCTTTGCATATTGCTGCTTGCCAGGGCTTGACCGATGTTGTTGCCTTGTTGATTGAAAAGGGGGCAGAGATTGATCCCAAAGATCGGTGGGGAAGCACTGTGAGTACTTTAAACCATACTCTCTTCGCGTAATCGATTGTTGCGATTTCTTTATATTGTTGTAAATTTGATTTGTTTTGATTGTTGATGCGATAGTATTTACCAATATATGTGTATTTTTGTCGTAAAGCTTGATAATGTCATTTTAACTGCAAACAAACGTGACCAACTATTTCAGATCCTTGTTCATTCTCACCAAAATTATATGATATATAGTGTGATTTGTCTTCTTTCTTTAATGCCAACTATTTCCATTGATCTTATTTTGGTTAACAATCCAATGTTATCTAAGTTGCTCCGCAGCCCCTTGCAGATGCTATATTCTATAAAAATCATGACGTAACTAAACTTTTGGAGAAACATGGTGGCAAGCCTTTGGTATGTATTAAATATTTTGGTTTTCTTATCTTTAGTATTAGTTCACCAACTCTAAATATTCATTCTTGTGTTATGGCTGATTTCTCTTAGGTGGCTCCAATGCATGTCAAACATGCACGAGAAGTCCCAGAATATGAAATCAATCCACATGAGCTCGACTTTACCAACAGTGTGCAAATAACCAAGGTTCTTTCTCATCAATAATTTTTTGCTAGCTACAAATTGAGAGCCTCGCTTTATATCGAAAGCATGCATACCTCTTCATGTATTCTTGTAGATGATATTAATGCTATTGGTCTTTCGAACAAAAATTTATATTTTGGAGACCTTAACTTAGGATGAAAAAGTAGGCTGATATAAAGTATTTTAGCCAATTTGTCTAAGGTGAAAGGATGCTTGTTTTTGAGAAATTCCAGATACCTCTTCGATGCTAGTCAAACATATAGATGTTTGCCCAATTTCTTTCCTATTGTCCTTTATTTTGTTGTCGTTTACCTTCTTTGTTTCATTTTTTCTTGTCCTATGCAACTTTTTAATTAGAGTAAGTGCCTAATTTAATTTTAATTGGATAAAATGTGGTAATGCATATTCTTCTTGTTTCTCACATTTTTTTTCTCACCCTGAAGTTGACTACATGATATGTATCAGGGAACCTTTCGCATGGCATCATGGCGTGGAATTCAGGTGGCTGTTAAACAACTTGAGGAGGAAGTACTTTCCTATGAGGATACCTATGAGGATAAAGTGTGAGTTATTCTGAATTTTTTTCTGTGTCTATTGGTAAAGAATGAGCTTTATTCATTGGCAATACCTATGGAGAGCATCATCTTCTTTAATACTGGTTGTATCTGGAGAGAACAAAACAATATAAAAGCTTATACCATAAGCCTTAAAATTAAAGTTTTAAAGGAAAAAAGTATCAAATCTATTCCTTTATCATTCTATTCCTTGTTCAAATTGGCTATTTTTCTACAGGAGGGCATTTAGAGATGAGCTAGCATTGCTTCAGAAGATTCGACATCCAAATGTTGTACAATTTCTGGGTGCTGTAACTCAAAGTAGCCCAATGATGATTGTGACTGAATATTTACCCAAGGTTTTCCTTTTTCCTTTATCCCTTGATATGC
>CAODLS011280858.1:0-12836 GCA_948243855.1 Flueggea neowawraea | reverse complement strand
TGTTTGAGATGAGACGGGAATATTAAAATGACACAACTATTTTGAGGTACAAATTTGGGTTCTTATTCAAATTGAATTTAATTTTTAGTGATTAATTATTATATTTTGTTTTGCACTTAAATATTGTGTTTACATGTAACATAGTAATATCGTTATGTGTCACATATTAAAAAACATATTTGACTTATCAAAAAAATTAAAATATTCGATCAAGTTTTTCATTACATAATTTTATTTTTTTCTTATTTTATGCAACAAAAATTGACTATCAAAATTTAAAAATATATATTTATAATAAAAATTTATTGAATTATAAATAAAAAAACTTCAACAACGTACAATATACATACACAAACAGCTAATTTATTATAAATGTTGAGAAAATCACACTTTTATAACAAAAATAAATACTAATTTTGACAAATATCTTTTAAGATCCCAATTTTAAAAAATGCCAAAAAAAATAAACTAAATTTAACAAATGTCATATTCTTGAAAAATCGCACTATTTTTGCAAAAAATTAATTATTTCGTGACAAAATAAATTCTAACTTAAAAAATATCTAATTTCACATGTCTCTAAAAAGTCTTTAGAGTTCTACATAAGCTCTTCAAATGTCACAATTTTTTTGATAAGAAATTTATTTTAATAAATTTTTAGTATAACTTTTAAAAATTAAACTGAATTATTTGTATATATATACTCAATATACACTAAATTTTAATTTATTTAATTATAACTAGTTTAATATACAAAAATATATTCAAAAATTTACAAAAATTATAAAAAAAAAAATTAAAGATCTTTAAAATATATACAAAAAAATTTCAAAAAATCTTGAGAGGTCAGAAGATTTTAGAGAGTCTTTAAAATTATATAAAAGATCAAAAAAAAATTTTTGAATGTCTTCAAAAATATAAAATCTTCCAAAGTCTTAAAAAAATATACAAAAAATCTTTAAAATATCTTCAATCTTAAAAAAAGTTTTCAAAGGACTTTAAAGATCTATACAACATCAATTTTAAATTTTTACCACGATCAACATCAGATCAATCTCTATCATCATCAATACTAAAAATACGGCCAGCTGGAGTTTGACAAACCCTGGCCTCTGATGCCACCACCACAAAACTCTAAAAAATCAAACAAACTGAACAAAATCTTTGATCCGCCGCCACCAATCACCACAAAAAATCTCAACAAAATACACAATCGCCACCGTTGTCGCCTCTCATTCAGTCGTTCTGAGCTAAAGGAAGCAAAAACAATCAAACACGACAAAGACACGCAAAAAAAAGCTCAAACTTAAACGACACTAATTTTCAATAAGCCAACTCTGTACGTCGTCGGTGTTCGCCACCTCTTCTCGTAAATCTACCAATGAGCCAACAAATCATCAACACTTCCTAACTCACACCTTTCGCCATTCTCGCCATTCTCAATTACACATGCCAATCAAAACCATATACAACAGATTCAATCATTGTCGCCATTAATTGAAACAAACTAACTCAAATCAAACCTAGATTTTTGTAGATCAAACACCAAAGGTCTCCATGCCTCGTCGTCTATTGCTTCAATCATCAACAAAAACAATTGGGATCCATATCAACCTCTGCTGTAACACACATCGACACATATCAAACCAAATCTGCAACGGTCGTCGTCGTCGGGGCCAGATGTGGAAGAGAGAACGAGAACACCGTTGACGCCTCAGACCGTGCCGCACCGTTGACACCTTGGAGTGACGCAAATCAACTCTAGTGACCTTGTGCTGTTCGCGGCTTTCTTCGATCCGACGTTCCACCGGAGTGGCCAAGCCGAGGAGGAGAGAGAGAGGAGAGAACAGAGACGAAGGAGAGGAGAGGATGAAGATAAGAGGAGCGACTAGGGCCAAGCCGAGGAGGAGAGAGAGGAGAGAACAGAGACAAAGGAGAGGAGAGGATGAAGATAAGAGGAGCGAATAGGGTTTTTTGGGAGAGAAAGAAGAGAAGACGAGGGAGAGGAGAAAAAGAGGAAGAGAGAAGACAAAGAGTATAGGTCGAAGAGAGAGAAAATGCAGGAGATTTTGAATTATCTACGAAAAAGATTTAGCATTTTCCAGATTCACTTTAAAAAATATCAAGCAGATATCTATTTGTAAACGTCAGAAAACTGCAATTAATTTGTGATATTCAAAATTTAATTAATCTATCTGACATAATTAAGTCATTGACTGATTTCCCCCGATTGTTCGTGTCGAAAACGAAAAGCCCAACATGATAAATTGGCCCAATCTGTTCGGTGGTTGTTGAAGACTCGAAAAGCCCATTAGGTGGGTCCCGTCCAGTGAGTTGAAATCCAAGGACAACCCATCAAAATCACACTCAACTCCCTCGTAAAGCTCAGACAATGCCACGTCTACACTAACAACAAATGGCTACCACCACCTCTCTTTCCCTCCAAATCCTCCCACCCATCGCCGCCACTTCCCGCCGGCGACCCACCCCTGACTCATCCTTCAGATATCGAACTCACAGCTTGAATTCGAAGAGGTGGGCCCTCAGGCTTAGCCTTGTGGAGGAGCATACCCCTCCTGCCGAGTCCAACACAGTCGTCGACATCAAACAGTTGGTGGATTTCCTGTACCAGGATCTTCCTCACCTGTTTGATGATCAGGGTATTGATAAAAATGCTTATGATGAGTACGTGAAGTTCAGAGACCCCATCACGAAGCATGATACTATTAGTGGGTATCTTTTCAACATTGCTCTTTTGAGAATTCTCTTCAGGCCACAATTCCTGCTTCATTGGGTCAAGCAGACAGGCTTTACATTCAGTTTTCGTCTAGTAGATTTGATATTTTATTGCTGAAAGTTGTTTCATTTCGTGTAATGATTGATTGGCTGATTGATGTAGACAGGGCCTCATGAGATAACTACCAGGTGGACTATGGTGATGAAGTTCATGCTTCTTTCTTGGAAGCCTGAGTTGGTCTTCACTGGCACCTCTGTCATGGGCGTAAACCCTCTCAATGGCAAGTTTTGTAGTCATGTGGTAAGGATAACTACAAACCTAGGCCTTATAATTTTTTTACAAGTAAATCATATGAATGAATAATTGTTGTTGTTGTTAATTTGTAGGATTTCTGGGATTCCATAAAGAATAATGAATATTTTTCCGTAGAGGGTTTGTGGGATGTGTTTAAGCAGGTGCGGAATCTTTGCTAGTTGCTTTATTTCCTTTGTTCATGTTGTTTAATTGGTGTCACTTCGCAATGTCAGATTTAAAGTATTGTTTGATTTCCAGTTAAGGATTTACAAGACTCCTGACTTGGGGACACCCAAATATCAGATACAGAAAAGGACTGCAAATTATGAGGTTTAATTGCTCTCCCCTTTTCTTGGTGGTCCTTATGTTGTCTTCACGCATTTATATTCGAGCTTACTAGCATTTGAATTGAATGATGGAGGCAAGAATTATGTTCTGGTTTATTGGAAGGGATTTTATTCAAATCCAAGAATGCAATTGTTATCTTCATATTGTTGTTCAGTGAGGAGAAACTAATTTAAACGTGTGGCTTGAAATTAGAAAAAAGCTAAAATGTATGGATGGAGGTACTTTGAAATGCTGCTATTTCACATGCCTGATGGCCTTTTTTGTGGTATCCTGTCAATGATTTGTTTTGTTACCATTCTCCTTCTCGGTCATGTGTGAACTCTATGTGCTTGTCAATCACATAGCTTCATCTTATGAGAATTTCAGGTGAGAAAGTATGATCCACTTCTAGTAGTGGAAACAAGGGGAGATAGTTGTCTGGCTCAAATGGATTTAATGATGTTGCTGGGTAATTTACTTTGGAAAATTCAGTTTTAATATTTTGTTTTTTCATGTCCATCCAGATATGACGGTTAATTGGTAAAACTCTTGCAGGTATATATTTGGGAAAAAATCTGCAGCCGAAAAAATACCAATGACTACTCCTGTCTTCACTCAGACAAATGATAGTGAGCTCTCCACAGTATCCATCCAAATTGTTCTTCCAATGGATAAAGATTTAAGCAGGTTGGGCTCTATGACTTTTTTTTCCTTTTTCAGGGCTTTTTTTTATGAGTTTCTTTTTCGGGGCCTCAAGAATTGAGAATTGAACTTTCAGAAATCAAACCAAATTTCTGATGTCACATATTTGCAATTGTGAATAAATTCATTTTGGAAATAACCTCAATCTTTCCATTCAATTTTATAAGTAGTTGAGCACCAAATTTTTCTCTCAGATTGCCAGAGCCTAATCTAGAGACGATTAGCTTAAGAAAGGTTGAAGGAGGCACTGCTGCTGTAGTTAAGTTCAGTGGAAAGCCAACTGAAGATATTGCTCTTAAAAAAGAAAAAGCACTTCGGTCATGTCTTATTGAGGATGGTCTTAAACCTAAGATGGGTTCCATGCTAGCCCGTTACAATGATCCTGGTCGAACTTGGAGCTTTATAATGGTATATAGAATTCTCTGCTGTATTGTAGTTTTTGCTGTTTCTATGGTTATGCTTGATTTTACTCTCGGTAAATTTGCATTATCTTTGGAAACATTTACTGTACTTGCTAATGTTTACTCCGATTTTCTTGCTTGATCCATGGTTGAATCGAAGAGAAATGAAGTGCTGATATGGCTTGAAGATTTTTCACTGGAATGAAGTCATAATGACAGCATTCTCTGCTGATTGTCATCCAGCTTTTCCATCAATTGCGAGATTCTCTTTTGGTTTTTACTAAAATTGCAAAGGAACAAAGTTCAAGCGATAAGAACAGCTCTGTAGCCCAGTAAAGTTTTTGGTAGGAAGTTACAAAGATGACATTTGTCATTAATATATGTAAATAGGATCCATAATGAAAAACTTTATAATTTAGTGTTCAGAATTTTCCTTTTATGGCCTTTCTTCTGATCACTTCTGGACACGTTGGATGCCTGGATATGCCTAGCTTTTTCCTTGGCTGAAATTGGTTAATCGCTTAATTGTTGTCGGTGCTACTTGCCGGCCAAAACACCTGTTGATGGTAAAAGGGGAATTGCGAAAACCCTGTTTAGGGCATAGACAGTGACTATCGTTCATTAATGTTTTCCAACTTTGAACATGGTTGGTCCTAATGGATCTATGACTATGAACCCTACTAAGTCATTTTTAGCTGGGAGATTGATGAATGTACTCTTTCAGCGAGACAGCTGCGCAGAACTGCTCACTGAAAGATGATAATATTAGACACTGTCGGCTGAAGCACAAAAGGCCAAGGAGTGCACAATTCCCCGCTTGCAAACCCCCGTTCTCACCCCTAATTTTGATTTTTCATTCTTTTTTGTTTGAAATCTTGATTTTTCAATCTTGAACTTTCGTTTTATACTTTTTTTTTTTATTTTGACTTATAATATAGTTTTACAAAATTAACGTAATTTAATTTTTAAAGTTCATAAGGATCACATAAAAATTTAAACCCAAAATTTTATTTTTTTTCCAAACACTTCTTTGTCTCTTCATTTATTATAATAAATCTACTTTTTAAACGAAACTAAAATTTTTCTTTAATTAAAAATATTATTTATTCTAAATTAATCAAATTATAAATATTTTATTAGAAAAAAAAAAGATGTTAGTTTAATATTCGGTATCATATTTTTTATTCTAATATATAAAAAAATATTCTTCTTAAATAATTTAATAATGTAAGTTTTTTTAATTATTATCTAAATTTTTAAGAATACAAGAGGTTTTAAATTCAAAATAATTTTGTAAAAATTAATAAATTTTGCATTTATAATTAATATTATCACTAAAAATTATTTAATTATTAAAAAATTATTTATTCAAAATTAGTTCTGCTTTTTTTTTAAGAGGGTTATGCTTTTAGAAAATCATCGTTCCGTCACTATATGTATATACGGCCATACGGGCATTTACTCAAACGGATCCCAGGAGAAGCGCCTGCCTAAAACTTGACTAAGTAATATTTGGTGAGGCTGCCAAGCCTGCCATTTTGGAACACCACTTGTACATTATCCATTGAAAACTGCCACTTAAGTCATTTATACAGCCCTAGCCGGCTGATAAGGCGTCTCACTTTCAACCCCTTAATTTGGGAATGAAAATGAATGCCACATCATTCACACCTACTTGTGCTGCTTGCCATCTAACTAAATTTATCCCTTACTAGTTGTGGGTGATGCACTCCTTCATTCAATTTCAACTAGGCTTCATTTATGACTTCATGCCATCGGGCCTCAACTCAATAATAGAAATGTCAATCTGAACCAATTCATAACTACATTGATGGGTATATTGTGGAGATGAGGATTGGAATTGGGTAGAATCCATATTTAGCCCCTTGAACTTATATCCAATATCTCTTTAGCCCATTGAATTTTAATTTCATCTATCAGTCCACTCAACTTTTTAATTTCCACCTATCAGTTAATTCAACGTAACGCTGTTACTTTTACTGTATATATCAAATTTTTTCGTCACGGGTTGATGACATGGAACGGTGACATAGATGCCAACTGTACCAAAATATGACAAAACACATCTAACCTCCTGAACTTTCATCCAATATCCCTCTAGCCCCCTGAACTTTATATTTCACCTATCAACTAACTGAACTCTCTAAAACCTATATTAAAAACCCTTTTCAAATAAGTGAAATTAAATCTCATTAACAAAATCATGCATTACCATCAATACCAAGCAAAGAAGCCTTACTCTACATGGAGATTGCAAAGAGCTCCAAGTGGAAGGCACTTTTCTTAACAGCCACTGCCAAAAAGACGAAGACAAAAGGTGTGAAGCGAGTAAACAATCCTTAGAAATTTTTGGTCTTGATCCCCTGCCTTTGTAATTGATCAAAAGGATTCCTCTAATTGATCAATGTCGTGCCCTCGAAATTCATTCTCCTACGCTTGGGCCTGTCACTGTAAAAAAATTCATCTTTATCATGATCCGAGATTAGACATTAATTGACGTACGAGGTGAACCGAACCGGAGGCCCAACCCATCTCACACAAGACTTAGAGAATAAGATATTCTACCCAACTTCTTATTTTGAATTAATTATTAAACAAACAAATAAATAAAGTTTTCATTTAAACAATAAATAATTTTTAAAATAATATTACTAAATAATAAAACATTAATATATATATATATTTGCATGATTTTCTTAATGAGATTTCATGTTGAACCAAGGGTGGTTAACATTTGGATCTCTTTGTGTTTTGATGATGAACAAAATTGAGCTTGATAATTGAGTGTTTTAAGATGATCGTTCTAGCATAACTCTAGTAAACTAAGATACAACTCGAGTTAACAAGCTGCACAGAAGAAACAAAGTGTCCAGAAAATTTCATATCATCAGACATAGAAATTTAACTTGAGTTAACCAAATGTCCAACTCGAGTTATCCAGGGGTCATATAACTCGAGTTAACCAATTATCTAACTCGAGTTATTCAGGGGTCATATAACTCGAGTTATCCAATTATCTAACTTGAGTTAACCATTATTCCAGAATAATGCAACGGCTATAAATGCACTCTAACGACTATTTTATCTACCCTAACGGCCATATCGACTTGGAAAGCTATAAATACATTTAAGATACATCAGAGAATAAGTTGTTAACCATTGGCAAACATCTTACAACAACATCAGACTTTCTTGTGTTCAATCTTACAAATCATTCATACACTTCTCAAGAGGGTTTTACACTTACAAATTCATTGTTGCTTAAGAGTGTTCATTATTGATTTCGTTCTTCATTGTCAATCATATCTTTGTATTTGAAAGAGGAATAGTTTTCTTATTTGTCTAGAAAACAAGGGTTGTATTGGTAGAGGTTTAATCTTGTACCCATTAAAGTAAGAGGTTATATTGGTTTAATCTTGAACATTTGAAACAAGAGTTTGTAGTAGTTTAATCTTGCACCCATTGAAGCAAAAGTCATAGTGGATTCAAATTCTCAAGGGGAAGCTTGAGGAGCGAACATCGGCAAAGAGGGCCGAACCACTATACATCACGGATTTGATTTCTCTATCCCTTCTCTCTTTACATTATTAATTGTGTGAATTGGATAAATTGTTCTTACTTTATTTTTGCTTATTTTGAATATTTTGATAATTACAAAAACGTTTTTTAAACAAATTTTAAAAGTCAAAAATCCAATTCACCCTCTATTGGATTGCCATTTCAGGCCATCATTTCATTTAATTGATTTGAAGGGTTTTTAACATAGGTTTTAGATAGTTCAACGAGCTGATAGGTGAAATATGAAGTTCCTGAGGCTGGAGGGATGTTAGATGAAAATTCAGGGAGGTTAGATGTGTTCCACCATATTTTGGTACAGTTGGCATCCATGTCACCGTTCCACGTCATCATCTCGTGACGAAAAAATCTGACATGCACAGTAAAAGTAACGGTGTTACGTTGAATGAAATGATAAGTGAAAATTAAAAGGTTGAATAGACTGATAGGTAAAAATCAAAATTTAATATACTAAAAAAATGTTGAGTATAAATTTAGAGGACTAAATATGAGTTCTGCGGAATTGTATCTTAGCACATTTAGACTAATAAATCCCACTGTTTGTGTTGTGAGAAACAAAAGGGCAAAGGCAATCCCATCCCATGTGAATGCATTTCTGTAACCATGTGATGTGGTCAGCTTGGTAGGTAATTGAAAAGGTCCACCTTGGTCTTTTTATATTAGAATTTAAGACACACACCCACTTCAAGTGCATCCACAAAGTTATTCTACAACCAAAGATTCTAATAGACCATCAACCTTTCTTTACTAATGTACAATATTTTCTTGTTGAGGTTATAAGAATTTATAATTTATATTAAAATAATTAATTTAATTTAAAACTTAAAATTATACGCCTAAATTATTTGAAGGTTGCAGGAGCTCTTCATTATCCATGTAGCACCTGTCAAAAATTCCATAAACAAAAGGGTCAAACTGTCTATTTGTTAATTTTACAATACACTATTTATTTAATTAGGTACTATTTTGATAATTAAACAGTATGCCAACGTTTAAAAAAGGAAAGAAAAAGAAAAAAGAAAAAGGTCAAGAAAGAGAGAAAAGTTGGGAAAGATATATGGTTGCCCACAACAGGACTAGGAATGGGGCTACCGTTCTTAGTCCTGCAGACCGGGATACGTTATTGCGTTCCGGTCTGCTAGCCTATCCTCCTGCGGGAGGACGGGCTAACTGTCAGACGCAGGGCCAGTGATATTTTTATTTTTTTAAAAAAAATCAAAATCTGACCGTTTAATCTGAATGATCTAACGGTTTAATTACTCCAACGGTAATATTATCGTTAGAGTACCTTTGGGGGGCAAAAAATTACGCTTTTGGTCCCTAACGGCTAGTTTTAACCATTTTCCTATAAATACCCCCTAAACATATTTTTTTGTATCATTTCTTCACTTCAAACACTCATTTATCTCTCCAAACTCTCTCAACTCATAAAATTTCTCTCCATACTCTCAAATTACTCCTATTCTAATTTTCCCCCCAAATTATGGATTTCAACAGTGAAAATATTCAATCCTCTTCTCAAAATAACCTATCAAATTTTACCAACTACCGATATTCTCAAAATAATCCATCAAATTTTTCCTCTTTCACAAACTATCAATTCAATCCCACCGCTTCATTTTTCCAATTTTCATATCAACTCGCACTTTTCAATTTTGGCAATTTCTAAAATTTTACGTCCAATCATCTTTCACAAAATAATCCTTACATCCCCGTGTTGGATAAGTGCTCGACGACGGGTTCCAAAGGGGATTCTCTTACTCCTGAAATGACCCCCCCAGCCCACTATTGGTTAAAGTAATCTCGGCCCCGACGTCGGTGCCAAGTACAAAAGGTGGATCCCTCCACACGACATAAAGTTGGCTAAGTGTTGGATCGCTATTTTCGAAGACCTCATAATGTCCAACGACCAAAACGCCAACTCTTTTTGGAAGCGAGTGGCTGCACGCTTCAACCACGGGATGGAGGCAAGCGAGCAACGTTATGGGAAAGCCATTAAAAATAAGTGGCACACACTTAAAAAAATTGTCACATTATTTAATGGCATCTACAACAACGTTTCTTCGACTTATCATAGTGGTTGGAGCGAGCACGCTCTGTCTACTTGGTTGAGGCGAAAACCTATTTCCTCCACGATGGCGTTTGGAAAATTTTACGTGATCATCCGAAATGGAGGGAAGCATTGCTCATAGACCCCGAGGCTGGTCCAAAAAGAACCAAGGTGACCCCTAAGACACCTACAGTAGTTCCGGCTCCTTCGATCTCAACGCCTCCATCGAAGGAGAGCCAACCCAAGAGGCTCGCTCAATGGGTCGAGATAAGGCCAAATGGGAAAAGCCAAGAACCAAGTAAAAGGCAAATACAACGTGCATGGAAAAGGAAAGTCGACATCAAACGATGTCTCCGAAGTTTAGTCCATTTTGGATGACATGTTGTTCGAGAAAGAATTAAATCACAAAACTTTCGAAATGGCAGAAGCTAATAGAAAGAAAGAAAAAGAACAACGACTCGAGATCGAACGAGAAAAAATGGAGTATCTCAAAGATCAACAGTTTAAGGAAGACATAGTGATGCTCGACAAAGATACGTCGAACATGACTCCCGCGACACGACGTTTGCATGAATACATTTGTAAAAAAAGTTGTGAAAAATATGGGTTGTAGAATTTTTAATTTAATGTAATATTTAATATTTTATTTGTAATATTTTAATTTTAATGTAATTTTTTTATTTTAATTTATTGTTTAAATTTTATGACTTATTTTTATTTAAATGAATTATTTTTATTTTAATAAATTTGGAGTAGAAAATATTAAATGAAATAGTAGATAAAAGTTGTGGGATTAAAATAAAATTGTATTAAGTAAAAAGCTGAGTAAACGTCTCGTGTGACTATTAAAGTAGCTCTTGAATTATAAATAAAAAACCTGAGGACTTAAAACTATAAATTTTAATAAAATAATAATAAAAATATTGAATAGATGTCTCACATAACTATTTTAGGAACACTGGATACGAGTAGCCTAAAAAAGACAAAGACCGGCCCCGACCAGAGACGAAGCGAAAAATGAAAGTTAAGATTAATTGATGAGTCAAAACATTAACGCTTTTGATTTTGAAACCCCGTCGCGTTGCCGCCGCCCCTCTCCTCTTCGTACTTCTATTTTGGTGTTCTCTTCGTTGAAATCTCAAAAACGCGTCCATTTCGCCACTTTCCCAGCTGGCTTCCCACTCTTCTCACCTCTCTCCTCCCATATAACACATTCCCAACTCTCCCATTCCATAAAACAATTTCAAAGCCTTCATTTTTAGGAATCTCTTTCACAACATTGTCCTCTCTCTCTCTCTCTCTCTCGGACATTCAACCCTTCTGCGTGTTGGGATTTTCCATTCAAATTTCAAGGCTTGTTCTTTCTCACTCTTCAATTCTCTTTTTTTTTTCATGCTTTATTGGAGAATGCGATAAAGTCCATTTCTTTAGTATAATTTGAAAGATTTGTGAAATTGAGGTTTGGGTTTTTCTTTTTCTGATCTGTGTTTGAATATTTTTATGGTGCTGTAATGTACTTATTTGGGTTGACGGTTTCAAATTTGTGGGTGAATTCTAATCCGGGTTTCACAGTAATTGGGAACTAAGTTGGATCTTTCAAATAATAGATGGACTAGAGTAAATTTCGTATACGAGAGGAGTTCCTTTCCTGTCTCTTTTGCGTTTAAAATGGCATTTGGCGTTATATAAAATTTGCTACTTTGTGATTCACCATTCAGAATTTCACAACTTGGATTTTTTTCTGTTTGTTGGGTCTTACTATTGTTCACGGCAATATATTTGTGGGTGGAAAAAACTCTCAAATTTGCGGGACTTTTCTCCACAAATGTGGAAGGAAAAATCAGAAAATAAAGGGGATGCCTTTTTGGTAATCTGGCGCATATTAAGGAAAACAAATCATTTTCATACCTTTAGAGAGTCTTTTCTTTTGGGCCTGATTTTTTTCATTTCGTAAGTGTCTCATATTCTTTCATTCACAATTTCTTACCAATTGATTCGACTCTTAGCAGGGAGAGATGGCAGAGGCAAAGGCAGACACACCTTTGATCCCACCCTCATCATCAAGAAACTTGCCTGATTTCAAGAAATCTGTTAAACTGAAATATGTGAAGCTTGGGTACCATTACCTCATCACTCATGGAATGTACCTGTTCCTTACACCACTTGTGGTTGCCACTGCAGCTCAGCTTTCAACATTCTCTGTCCAGGATCTTTATGATCTTTGGGAGCATCTCCAATTCAACCTTATTTCTGTGATCCTTTGCTCCGCTCTGCTTGTTTTCCTATTTACAGTTTATTTTCTCCCCCGTCCTCGTCCGGTATACCTCGTCAATTTCTCCTGCTATAAGCCTGAAGAATCTCGAAAATGCACGAAAAGGATATTCATGGATCAGTCGCGAACGACTGGAACATTCACAGAGGAGAATCTCCACTTCCAGCAGAGGATCCTTGAGAGGTCTGGCCTTGGGGATTCCACTTATCTTCCAGAGGCTGTTCTTAACATTCCACCCAACCCATCAATGAAGGAAGCTCGAAAAGAAGCTGAGGCTGTGATGTTTGGTGCTATTGACGAGCTTTTGGCTAAGACTTCTGTTAAACCCAAAGACATTGGAATCTTGATTGTGAATTGCAGTCTGTTTAATCCTACGCCTTCTCTGTCTGCCATGGTGATAAACCATTACAAGCTTCGCGGGAATATTGTTAGCTACAACCTGGGAGGGATGGGATG
>CAODLS011280681.1:0-11241 GCA_948243855.1 Flueggea neowawraea | reverse complement strand
GACGAATTGCTACAGTATTCTGACTATAACAGTATGGGATATTACAAACATATGTGATTAGGGTTAGCGTATTTTACCTTAAAACATGATGCTAGAGTGAATGACTGCATGGGGTGCTATTGTAGCTTTTAGTACAAAACTCAAAACCCTTTCCCCCACGTTGCCTTTTCGCGAATGTGACTAAAGGTATCAACGTGAACGAACCTCCTTGAATTGGTTGGGTGTACTAGCACTGAGAATCACTATTATAGCTTTCATAAATTTTCTCTCTTTATGTGACACTCACAAAATTTGGCAATGGCCTTAAAAAATCATTTATAAACGGCTTACAATATGCACACACACACATACACAGATATATATATAAAGATGTCTGAGACCCTAGTTCAAGTTTTCTAGGTTTCTTTTTACTTGTCCTACAAGAATAAGAACTCCTTATCACATAAGAACAAGAGCTCCTAAAAAATAGGAGTATGTGCCGAATTTTGCATAGGATTTATTAATGTTATTGGGCTTTTAATTACATGGCACATTATCGTTAAACAAATCACTCCATTATTAATACATATGGGCCGAATTATTAAGTCACACATAATAATAAGCCCAAACATATTTAACTTAATAATAAATGATTTATATTAAAGACCCATTACATTAATAAATAATATCTTATATTATATTCATGATATAAATCATAAAATCCTAAATTATCAATGATTAATCAAATTAATGATCTCAATAATTTAATTACAATGAGAGAGAATATTTGTGAACCAATTCAATTCGTTCTTGTGTGTAACCTAATATGCCCACTCGAAGATGTCAATGGGCCTTGTCCTAAAATTTGGCCCAAAGTCTATAAGTAGTATCTAGTAATACATTATGGTAACCCAAATCGATATTGCTGCCTTTCTTTCTCTCATCCATTTTATGCGTCTTTATCTAAAAGTTCATGTTCATCTTCTACCTCTCTCACTTCATCATTTTCTGTTTCTTCGGCATCTTGCTCCTTTCTATATTTAAATGCACCTATACATTTATAACCTTCATCATAGAGATCAAACCATTCAATCAAATTACTTTCATTAAAATTCATCTCCTTTCCTCTAACTTTAAATTTTATCACAATCTCTTCAAAATCTTCATCCTTCTATTCCCTCAAATTTGCATAAGATTCCTTCACCAAAGACTCATAAATCGGTTTCTTTGTCAACACAAATTTTGCTATACCAAGCTCTCTAAACTCAGGTTCAATATCAAAACCAGCCTTTGTCAAAGATTCAAAATAAAAAATCATACTCTCAGTCAATTTATCATGCTCTAGAACATCAACAAATACTCCCTGAGCATTTTCACTAATGAACCTATTTGAGTCAAATTCCCTTACTTGAGACCGAGAGCCTCAAGGATGTTTTTGAGGATGAGATGGACTGTGATCATGTATTTGCTTGGTTTTGGATTCTCTTCGATGCACCATTTCACGGATTTTTGATGGAAATTTGAAGGATTTAAGGTTTTGGTTCGACATGGGTTCTAGCATATTTGAGGGATTTCTATATGTTTTTGTTATTTTTGATATGTGAAAAGTGTCGGGTTATGGTCATTAATGTGTTTGGAAGAGAGTTTTGGGAATAATTTGAAGGATTTTGAGGAATGAGTGAGATTGAGAGTGACAGATACAGGTTTTTGAGAATACAAATAGGGAACATCGAAGGAGGGAATGGCTTCTAATATAAGTTTGGGCTTCATAATTGTAGTATTCCACTTATTTCAATTGGATTACTATAGCTTTTCGCTCCATTTCGGTTCAGATTCTTGGAAGATTTCGACAATGATTTGGTGTGATCTTGGTTAACGGATGTATTTTTGAGGTTTTAGGAGTTGAGGAACCTTGAGGATGGTTTGGCACGAGTTTGGAAGTGAGAGACGTTAAGTATGGAAGCTATGGGGGTCAAGACGTACGTCGGTGCTAGAGCAAGACATAGGTTATCTGGAAATTCTGCTGGATGATCAACGTACGTTAAAGTTGAGTAAGACGTACGTTGTGTATGTGCGCAACGTACGTTGATGTGGTGTAACGTACATTGTGTTTGAAACATAAGCGATTGAAATGTGATTTTTGACCCGACGACATACGTTATGCTTGAAATAATGTATGTTGTCTTTATGCAGAACGTTTTTAAAGTACCCAACAACCCGATTTCCCTCATTTACTGACTCCTTCTGAGTCAAAACTCTCTCAAATCATTTGAGGCTTTACCACAGTGTTCGTCTATCATCCTTAGCCATTTTCTAAGGTAAGATTACATTTCTTTCTTGGATTTAACTTCATTTTCATACATTGATTCATATGTTTCGATTTTGGTTGAATTTCTTTGGGTTTCCAAATTTTGCATGATTCTGAGTTAATGGTTGCTAGAGGATGCTAGAATAAGTTGAGTAGGACTTAGATTACCAAGAATCAAGCCTTGAATCATGGGATTTGAAGAATTTTGTGTTGGCTAGGGTTAGGGATGATTTTGGACTATTTTAAGAAATTTATTGTCATTTTGGTGAATCTGATGTTTTATTTGTGTTTAGGAGGATGATTTGAGTTAGTATGAGTGATTGAAAACAATTTCTATTGGTGGAATCAAGAGTAGGGTGTTTCTGGTGTCATTTTCTACCGTAGCGACAAAATTTTTTTTTGGTGAATTTGGGTTCTTGAGGGACAAGAATGGATATTTGAGAGTTTAGGTACTATTTCGCAATTTGTGAGAGTTTGATGACTCTTTTGAGAATTCTGACTACTTGGAGGACTAAATTGCAATTTTTAAAAATTTTGGGGAATATTTTATAATTTTATAAGGAACCAGGGACTAAAATATAATTTTACAAAAGTTCAAGGACCAAATCATAATTTTACGTAGATTCTGTTTTTTGGGTCGAGAGTGTTAGATATTCGATCGTGATGGGTTTTTGGACGTCGTTTGTGCATTTGTTATCGCATATGCATGTGCACGTATTTCGGCACTGCCACAGTACCAACATTTCACTTTGATTTGTTCCGATGCATATTTGTCTTTGATATTGTTTTCAGCTTCGTGTCCCTGTCAGCACAACCAGCCACCGGCTAGTGGCACTTGATTGGATTGTCAGCTTGGACGTCCAGGTGAGTGGATGACAGCTACAGACACATAGACTGTGTCTCAAAACTCTATTTTGTTTTTGACATGTTTGTTTTGATTATTTTGAAATTGGACTAATCCGAGGATTGATTAATTTAATAATCTGATTATGTGGTTAAATAATCAGTATTCTATTTTGAAATTCGATATATATGTATTATATATCCCCTTTGATTTTGATTTTCATGACTTTGCTTTTGTACTATACTATTAGGATTTTGCTTTGGATATGGGACACATATGCTACGAGGTACATAGCCTTTGGTATACCAATGCATTGAAAAGGCCCAGCTACTAGGGATGTCAGTAGCCATGTATCTCGGCCTGGCACATGATTTGATATTGATTGGTGGCAAAGTCCACATTTTTTATATACATTGGATGTTGGCGTAGCCACATCACCTTTGATTTTAGTTCTAGATGTGCACCTCTGATTTAGTCCCATATTATGTATACTCTAATTTTGACTATGATATTATTACTAATATTTTGCTTGCGTGCATGTTGTTTGCTTTCCTTGCAAACGTTTTCAAAATGATTTTGAAACTCTACTACTATGTAGCGTGTATATGTATATATTTAATTATACCGACATGTAGTATTTTTAAACTTTTTTTAAAACAGTCTTTGTGAGGCATGTATGGGGTGTTTTGAAGTGTTATCCCTCGTTGGGTATAACCCCTTTTCGTTTTCTGTCTACCTTTGATTCGTATATTTCAGGTACACAGTTTTTGGCTTCGGTAGCTACACTGCATCTCGGTTACCAGTGAGGCGTCTTTTGCTTAGTGATGCCCTTTTCCTCGGGCTCCTTTTGTTTTTGGATAGAACTCCACACCGAGATGCTGTAGGATTACTGGGTTGCCATATTTTTTGTATTTGTTATATTTATACTGATGTGTATAGATACATATACTTTTATATATTCTAATATATGGTAAACCCATTTTTATTTATATATGTTCTAAGAAAAAATGTTTCTAATAAATGATCAAATGGGTAGTATTTATGAATGTTTGAGGCTTGTATGAGATGGGCCAGACTCCCTTAGATGGTTCGTCTCGTACGCCGGTCATAGTCTAGAAACGAGTCGTGACAATAATGTTGGACCAAAGATGATTTACATTTAGATCCCTTTATGTTTTGATGATGAAAAAAAATAAAAATGAACTGTGTTCTTCATAAAATATGTTTTAATAAGAGCAACATACTTTATGGTATGCAAAACGTACGTCTTGGATGGAAAATCAGACAGAAGCCACTGCGTGGTTCAGGTGCAACAACAACGTACTTTTGATCTCCGCCAACGTACGTCTTGGAGAGACAACATACATTATGTTCATGCAGGAAATTGAAGAACACTTGAAGTTTTGGAAGTGAAGTTGTACTTTTTGTTGAGAGATAGTGGGAATCCTAAGTGATACTTAGGTAGTGGACGTGGGCAAAAAGTTGTTCAAACCACTATAAATCCTTGTGTTATTTCTTCTTTACTTGTTTTGATTCCAAAAAAGTTCAAAGCCACACATACCACATTATTCAACCCCCCTCTAGTGTGGTAATTGACTCTACAATTGGTATTAGAGCTTTGGGCTCTTAATTGAAGTGGTTTAACATCCAAAGAGTTAAAGATCTGGGATTTGCATGTAGGAACACTCACTGAAGGCTATGCGGTAAATCGTCCTATTTTCTACGATGGCTCCAATTTCAGCTATTGGAAGAAAAGGACGACTATTGTCACGACCCGTTTTCGGACCATGATCAGCATACAAGATGATCTGAACCGGATGCCCGAACCATCTCGCACAAGCCTCGGATAACATATATACTACCCAGAAAATCATTTGACATATATGCGAGTATAAAATGATTACAACACTATATATGTAAATATATATTCATAAATGATAATTCAAGAATATATGTACAAATCGTATACATGTAAGGTCAATGCCAAAAAATCAAAATGCAACCCAATAACCCACTAGCATTCGGTGCAGAGCCTTATTAAAATAAAAGAGCCTGAGCAAAAGGGCATCAACTAACCAAATCACTGACGCCTCACTGAGTATCTGAATGCCGAATGGTTGCTGAGTCAAATAGCACCTCAAAAATAAGGGGGTGAGAAATCTCAGTGAGGGGCGACACTCCAGATCGTCTCATACGTGCATCTCACATACCGTTTTGAAAACATTTCGCAAATACCACATGCGATATACTGAATATATATATATACACTCTAAGTACATTCTAGCTTTAAAAACTCATTTCTGAAAATGTTCGCACCCTCGCAAACATCATACAATATGCATAAGGTTCAAACTCAAATATATACATATATTAATATACTGAATATCTGATAGGGACGAAACTGAACTAATGTGATGTGGCAATGCCACCTGATATAACTGACCTCGTGTGCTTTCTCTAAACACACGGGTTACCATCAATCCTGGTAACTAGATATAACTGATCTCGTGTGCTTGCGCTAGACACACGAGTTACCACCTAACCAGGTAACTGGATATAATTGATCCCGTGTGCTTTCTCTAACACACGGGTTACCACCAACCCTGGTAACTGGATATAACTGACCAATGGTATACCATAGGCTACGCCTCTCCGTAGCTGAGTGTCCCAAATCAACAGATGATATAACTTATATTGATAGCAAGCACATGCAACTGATAACTAATATGGATACTGATAAAGGACATATACTAACATCCATACTGATAACTGAATGTCTTTATTACACATAACCTGATTTCTTATAATTTTCACTTATAAATTAGTCCGGATACAGATATGGTCTGAATACAATAAAACATATAAGTTCTAAAAGACACAGTCTATGTATCTAAAGTTCTGCCACACTTACCTGGTAGTCAAACTGAACTCCAATCAAGCACCATTGGTACCTGGATTATCGTGCTGATAGGCACAAGAAGCTGAAACAAATAAATCACATCATACTGATCAGAACAGGGTGCTAGTATTGTGGCAGTACTGAATGTATGCATGCAATGCAAATGCCATCTAAGCCTCGATAGCATCGGATGCTAAAATATAACAATCTCTCAATTCGATTAATACCCAACTGATCGATCTCATACAAAAACTATAATCGACCTCCTGGTCATCAATCTAACACCTATTCAGATAACCCAACTCAGAATCATCAAGATTGTTCACCCTCAAATTCGGATTCTTGGACCTATGATGAATGATCTGTCCATTCACAAGGTCCATCTCAAATCAAACATTCCTAACTCAGATCTGACCTTATACAACATAAACAACTTCAGATTCAATAAGCAATTCACCAAAATCCGAATCCCTAGCTCAGAATAAACCCATTTCATTCAAACGTGAAATCTCCCATAACTGAAGTTAAAATCTCATAAGTTCAACCTTAAACATCCTTAATCTAACAATGTTTAACTCTCTTAAACATAGAATGAACATATCTGAACTCAACACTCATTTTCAAAAAAACCCTAGATGAGTGAATGTAGAACAGAAAATGAAGAAGAGAAGGGATTATCAACCATTTCCTACCTCAAGGAAGAAAAAGGATGGTTGGAAGAGCAATAGAAGAGGAAGAGAACTGACCTCTGAAGTAATTTTGGTGGTTGAAGGAGTAAATGCCGAGAATACGTTAGTTGGGGGTATTTATAAGCCCTTGACACTGAAATGCTACGTGGTGTGCAAAATGGCCCAGCAAAACAGTCCAACGTGCGCTGTGCCTCATTTTATGCACATTGATTAAGGTGTACGTGCGTAGATGAAGCTTCAACTTGCGTAGATCACAGATCTGATGACCTTTTACTCCTACATCTGAAATCAACGTGCACACCACATACACTATGCACGTAGACGGCTTCCCTTACTTACGGTTTACATCCAGAAAATGCTCAACACAAGCAGAACCTCCTCCAATGCACTTAGCTCCCCCTGTTCGCTCACGATCGAAGTCTTAACGATGTTCAACGCACGCAGAATATCACCCGCGCATGCTGAATCCCTGAGGCACGTTCATGGTCCAACTCGGACACTCATATACGTGTGTAGAATCTCTTCCAACGCACATAGATGGCCTTTAGCGTGTCTTGCATGCACAACTCAGCCTCCAATCACTCAATACTAACGGTTTGAAACCTTATTTACCTCTAAGACTGTACGAAATATTACAACTATCTTCATTCAATCCTATAATATTGAAATTTGGAAGATGGTCGTGCTAGGTCCCAAAATTCCAAAGAAGGAAGATGGCTATCTTAAGGAGTATAAAGATATTGGTGAGGAAGATTGGAAGAATCTTCATTCAAACTCCAAGGCAACCCAACTCTTATATTGTGCCTTGAAACCGAAAGAGCACAATAGAATCTCCTCTTGTGAAAACGTTAAAGAAATTTGGGAAATGTTGAAGGTGACTCATGAAGGAACCACTTAGGTCAAGGAGACAAAGATCAACATGATGCTGCATGATTATGACTTTTTCTCAATAAAGAACGGAGAAAGCATCACTAGCATGCGTGAACATTTCTCAAAAATTACAAATGGTCTCGCTTCTCCTGGTAGACCAATTTTGGGCAGTGAAAAGTTAAAAATGATTTTGAAGTCATTGCCAATGGATTGGGATGTAACAGTTACAACTATTATAGAATTAAAATACTTGAACAAAATGGAGTTTAGTGCTCTAATTGGTTTTGTCATTAACTATGAGATTGTGTTGAAGAATAGAAACTCCAAGGTCAAACCAAAAGAGAAGAATTTGGCCTTTAAAGCCAAAGAGGTGAGTAATGAAGAAGAAGATGATGAACAATAAGAAGAAGAAGATGAAGAACTAGCCCTCTATGCAAAGAACATAAGGAGATACAAATCTCTATTGCAAAGAAGAAGAGGGATCTAAAAAATGGAACTAGGGATGATTACAAAAAGAACACATTCTACAAGAAGAAGAATGATGATAGTTGCTATAAATATGAGAAGTCAGGCGATTATAACAAAGGTTGTAAAGCACCCACCTCTAAACCACAATATGAGAGGAGCAAGAAGGAGGAGGTCCTTATTGCTACATGGAGTGAAGAAGAAGAAGAAGAAGAAGAAAAAGATGAGATCAAGAAAGAAGTCAACCTTTCACTTATGGCTTAAAGCTCCTACTAAAGTGATGAAGAGGGTAATGAGGTAAACACTTCTTGTCACAAAGAATTTATTGATGCATTTGAGTCCTTAAACAATGAATTTGAAGAGATTTTCAAGCTCAATAAAGTTTTGAAAAAGATAAACAAGACTTTGGAAATCGAAAATGAAAGTTCGATTAATCAAATCAAAATGCTTGAAAATACCTCCAAAGATAATTGAAATTGCTTGCTTGAACAACAAAAGATGAAAGATAAGATTCCTAGAATCCAAAAAGAATTTTCTTATATTGTTGGCAAGTTTACTAGTGGACAAGATAAATTTGAGAAACTACTTTCACTACACAGATATTCTTTATCTAAACATGGTCTTGGTTGTGATCCATTCCAAAGAGAGTCATCCTTGATGACTAAGTATTCAAAAGAAAGTAGTTCTTCATTTTCTCTTGGTATGCCTACTTGTCTTAGATGCTTGAATATAGGTCATAATGTTCACTCTTGCACTAGTTTAACAAGGACAATCAAGATAAACAAGATGTGGATTCCTAAAGGAACTATTCTTCCAAACTTGGTCTATGTCGCTAAGTTAAAAGGACCCAAAGTAGCTTAGGTACCATTGAAATCAAACAATTTTTTTTATAGGTGCAAGTCAAGAATATAGTATCCTCACACATGTGGTATATTGATAATGAATGGTCAAGACACATGAATGAAGACAAAAGCTTATTTGTAGAGATCAAAATGAAGAATCAATGGCATCTCACATTCAGTGACAATAATAAAGGTAAGATAATTGATATTAGTAAAGTGGGTAAGGAACCTTTACCAGACATTGATAATGTTTATTTGTTTGATGGATTGCAACACAATTTGTTAAGTGTTTCTCCATTGTGTGATATGAATTACGATGTTAGATTTGAATCATCATAAAGCATGGTTGTAAAAGATGACAAAATTGCATTTATTGGTTTAAGGCATGAAAACATTTTTGTTGTGAACTTGCATAATGCATCATATTTCAATGAAAAATGTTTGATGTCTTTAGACGAAAGTGCATTTTTATGGCATAGAAGACTAAGTCATTCACCTTTGCCTTGGATTTCTAAACTTGCAAAAAATGACATTGTCAGAGGATTACCAAAATTGCATTTTACCAAAGAGAATTTGTGTGAACTAGGGCTGAGCATGGATCCTGGAGATATCCGAACCGGACCGAATATTCGGACCGAAAGGAACCGGAACCGAAAAGAACCGTTGACTTTTGACTTTCTCCAAACCGAACTGAATTGAATTTTTTATTTGGTTCGGGTCTGGATCTTAAGCAATATCATAACCAAACCGAATTGAGAATTGAACTGAACCGAACCGAACTGAAGAACCGAAACTAGAACTGAAAATTATATATATATATGAACAATTAATTATATATATATATAAATGAAATATTAATTATATATATATAATTAATTGTTCATTTATTGTTGTAAAATTTATTTATATGTATAAAAGTTTGATTGAATGTGTTTTTTTGGAAAAAAAAGTCCCAAGAACCGAACCAGGACCGTCCCAGTTTTTCTGACCCAAAAGGCCGAACCGGAACCAAACCAAAATTTCAAGTCTTCTAGTTCGGTTCTTTTGATTTTCTGGTTCAGTTTTGGTTCTTAAAAAATTGAGGAACCGAAGTTTCGGTCGGTTCTGGTTCTTGGGTCAGAACCGAACCGACCCATGCTCAGCCCTGGTGTGAACCATGCATTAGGGGTAAAAATACTAGAGGTTCTTTTAAACCAAAGAAAGAGATTTTTACATCTAGAATGTTAGTATTAGTGCATATGGATTTAATTGGACCATCTAAACATGTTAGCTTATGTGGCAAATTGTACACCTTGGTGATTGTTGATGATTTCTCAAGATTTACATAGGTTAGATTTCTTGCCAATAAAAGTGATACTTTTAATGAGTTTGTTAACTGGTGTAGATTAATTCGAAATGAGAAGAACCAATATATCATTACCATTAGAACGGACCATGGAGGAGAGTTTGAATGCAAACCATTTGAAGATTGGTGTGAAAAGCATGGTATGAAACATAATTTTGTGGAACCAAGAATGGCACAACAAGAAGCTTGGTAAAAGACTTGAAGGAAAAATTATATGAGAATCTAACCAATATCATAAAAAAGGAACTATTATTATTTGTTTGTCTACAATAGGGTGTAATCGAGCAAAACCAAGTCAAGTTTTGGAGTGTTCAAGCTCGGCTCGACTAAAATCTTTCAAGCTCAAGCTTGAACTCGAGATCTTTCTCAAGCTTAAAATCTTATCCAAGCTTGGCTCATCACAAAGCTTGCAACGACTTGTTCATGAACTTTTCGAGCTTAGCTTAACAAATGCCTAAGTAAAATCGTAAAAAAGATTTGCCAGTTCGAAATTGTCAAAAACTCTAAAAAGAATACAATCAAGTTTAGATTAGTATCATAAAATCATATTGAGCATGTAGTTGAAGCAAGAACTATTAGAAGTTTCAATTTATTTAACAAGTTCAACCTAATATTAGATCTTATGCAAGCATACTTGTACTTTTATAGGCATGGTCAATTAGTCCAATCTTGCACTTTATTAATGTGACCCAAATATTAAATACTATTCCAAACATAAGCATATTTTTTCATAATTTAGTTTAAGACGTATATAAACATACATACTATTGAGTCTGGTTTTGATGATGATAACAACAAAACATCCATAAAAGTGGAAGAAGTTGGAAAAAGTGGTGCAAAGGGACGAATTACATAGATTATGTTAGAATTGTGCCCTAGTCCAATCATTAATGTGCATTGTCATTCAATTATTTAATAAAGAGACATTTCATTTCTATGAAATATAACATGTTTTATGAAGATAAAACTCCATGAATAGTTTATTCTTTCTTATGCCATC